>CABFOV010000344.1:72763-145321 GCA_902141375.1 Timema poppense
GTGTAACCGAAGGTTAGGTATGGGGGATTGTTAGGAATCCTAAAACGTAACCTCTACCATTCGCTTTACCGGAATCAAAAAAGCAGTATTTTTGTCGTATTTTAATTTATTGACGAAATGTGCTATAAGGATGTAGATAATAATAAAATATTAACAAAATGATAGCAGTGAAATTTAGATTTTGGTTAAACATGAAGATATAAACCCTCCTTATGTAGTAAACGTATTACGCTAGTGAGAAATTTCCTCTCTGAGCTGTTTATCAACGATCTTTAGCCACTTTTGTAATGTCATAAGTTTTCTAGAATCTAGTTCAGGGGTTTCCAACTTAAAAGTGCCCAAGTGATACAATGGAATACACGGGTATAGTGGTGGGTTGCATCATAATCGGCCAAGGGGTGGAAGGAAATAGGACTAGCGTGGATGTACTGTACACTAGCTATTATTTAAATAGAGTGCAATTAAGTTTATTACTGAATGATCATCTTTTGTAGTTTTTATTGATTCCTCCTATGCAAGTCAACGCTTTCCTTTTCACGGCAAAAAAAAAAAAAGACATCGCGGACAACCAGTTGGAGACCCCCGATCTTTATATATATATATTGTGTGTGTGGTGCTAAAGACTCTCATGGCACTTGGCCACAGTTGAAGTGAGAGTCGGAGTTAAAATCTCAATTGTGTGCACTGGAGGTTGGTTTTCCATATGTGATGTTCATATCCCCTCCCCATACTAGTGCAGGTGTATATATTATAAGCTACCCTTCCAATTGACTCTTATAGTAAGTCGTTAAGAGGGGTGGGTGGTGTGGAAGGGATTAAAAAAGTGCAAAATCACTTATCCTTTCCCTTTCACAATGCGACTAGCCTAGCTTCCCCTTACCCCCTACTATTCAGACCCAAACTGTTATTTACACTCCCATGCACTTCTGTGCATCTATATCGCCTCCCAATTTAATAAATCAATTATTCATAAGATCCAATATATTTCAGAAAAAACGTAAAAAAAAACTTTTAGAACTACAAAATAAAAAATAGCTTATTATAGGCCTACTACACATGTAATTTTATGAGTCCTGGAAAAATGCGACAACGTAAGGTTTTTTTATTTTTCTCAACACATACCTCCCTCGTACCTTAATAGCCTTGCTGTTTTGATCTTTAAAAATGAAAGATAATTTCTTTTATTCTTCAACAAGTTCCACCTCACAGAGAATTATGTCACCAAGTCACTACAGTCCACTTTTTGTAGGAAGGACCTTTTATAAAATACATATGTTTTTTGCTGCCAGATATGTTAACAATTTACTATTTTATTAGTGTTATTTTATAGATTTTTTAGCACCGAGTTTTATTACCCGTTCGGGTTATAAGCTTTTGTACTAATTATGCTAATGATTTTAAGGATGAGGAAGGATATATTTATAGGAAATGTACCCGAATTTGCGTGGGGGGATAGTGGTAAACCATTTTAGGAAAAATTACCCTCTCTCAGTACATCCGACCGAGATTCGAACCTCAATCTCCCCAGCATCAGCAGTATAGTCTACTGCGAGAATAGAGCGTTAGACCATGTTGTTGCCGAAGTGGGTAATTGATTACGCCGTTAGAATAGGGGTTAGGAAGGTATAATTTTAGAGTAAATGTACCCGAGTTTGCGTGAAGGGACATTGAGAGAACATTTAAGGAAAACTACCCCAGTACACCCGACCCGGATTCGAGCCCCAGTCTCTCCATCGCCGGTAATAAAGAGCAACCAAAGAGTGATCCGCTTCGGTGGCCACATGGTCGAAGGCTTCATTCTCCAAATGATGGATATATGAAGGTTCGAATCTCAGCTGCATGCACTCGGGTTTTTTTTCCTTAAATGGTTTTCCACTCTTCCTGCGTGTGAATGCGGGTACAATACCTCTAAATTAAACCTTCCTCGTACCTAGCACATTAGCTTTATTAGTGCATATGCTTATAACCCAAACGAGTAGTAAGACGCGGTGCTAAAATAAACACACGAAAATGACGCGTTAGACCATGCGATCACTGAAGCATTTTTTTTAAAATATAAAAATCTTCAAAAATACGAACCTGAACTCACACTCAGCTATTCCAAAATTAAGAGTCAGGAATCGGAATGTTTAGATGATCCATGTTATAACTTGTAGGGTCATTAGTGAAGAGGGTAAACCTGACCCTCCTCTGAAACATAACTTGTCAGTATGTCACTCATACCTAGGTCTGTAGGCGTAATAATACCTTTTGATCGGGTGTAAATCACCGCACTGTTGTAGACCTGTCAGCAGTCAAGAGGGGCCATGAATCACGGACCTGTCCAAATATTGCCTGCCCTTTTGTTCCTTGTCCCTTCTCACCTCGTGTAGTCAGCTCTCTATATCTTTTATGCGGCTTCGTGCCTTAAAGAACTAAATCGATGCTTGGAACGTGTACAATGTGTCAGCTGGGTTGATAGGTGGATTAAATAATCATACCGATCCCATTTCCATATCAAAGTTTCAATGTTTTTTGGGTTACAAAAAAAACACTAAAAAGTAATAAAAAATTAGATATAGTTTTTAAAAGCCCCTTTAATTGCCGGTTAATCTAGTATTACGTTATAGTAACCAGAAAACATATATCTAAGTGCGGTTTTATCCATTCTTAAAACAAAATTGGGTTGAGTATAAAAGATTTTTCAATTTTAAAATAGGCCCTACTTATTTTTCAATTTTGTTCAATTTAATTCTAAACGTGGTGCACATTTTATGCTGTTCAAATATTTATGGGAAAATGACACCCGTGCATGGGAATCGAACGTATTATATTTTACCTAGTGAGCAACTGCTATACCACTGATATAACTAGTACATCGTGTGCCCATGTTCGAACATAGCTCAGACAAATGTCGTGTCAATTTTAATAAAAGTAATTTTTTGACAATGTTAGAAGCCCTATATTAATTAAGTTCTTCCTAAGGCAGTGTGGCTTTGGTCAACTACAGTCTTATTTAGAGAGGAAGGAACATTTTAATAGCAATAGAAATGAATAAGGTAAATTCCATACAATCATGTGATCTGAAACTCTCACTTTTAATAGATTATACAAATATCTATGAAATAATATTAATAATAAGATAAAATGTTATCAATATTTATTTATTTCCCATTGCGTCTCACTATCAGTTTAGGTTAAACACATATATAATTAGTCTAATGGATAGAGATGAGTAAGGAAGCATTTTAGAGGTAAGATACCCGCATTTACATAGAAGGAGAGTGGGAAATCATTGAAGAAATACAACCCTTAATAGATTCAACCAGGATTAAAATCCCAAAATTCTCGTCCTCTGAATGTTAGTCTAAGAGAGAGTAATGCCTTAGACCAGTGGTTCTCAAATTTCTTAGTCGCGTGGACCCTCTAACTAGGGAACAGCTGATTAGCGGACCCCCTGATGTAGGATAAATGATTTAAAAAATGAAATTGATAAATTTATAGTAGACTATATTATAGGGACGAATTAGTCCTAATATATTTTTAATGTAAATATAATCACAATATAAGTGAAAATAGAATAAATATACGCATTATATTTATACTTGTTTTGGACATAATATTTTTTATTTAATGAATCTAAAAAGAATTACAATAATAATGAAAATATATGTATTATATATATAAATTTATAATCACTGATAATTTATGTGAAGAATGGAACGGTTTGTGTGACTTCCCTGGACGATTTAATGGACCCCCTAAACGAGCCTCGGGGACCCTTGGGGGTCTTTCCCTCAACATTCTACTAAACAGAATTCCAATTTAAAATTTCCAGAATTTTACGTTTATTTGGAGGGTTTTTAATACCGGGTTAGCGAGTTTCATTTATCAACCACTAAGTTAAAATTGATTTGAATATCTTTTGTTTTATCCTTCTACCTGACTTCGAATTAAAATTTCTACTAAACCCAAAAGTTATTTTTGTCTGTTAATGAGCCTCCTGCCCCCTCCTCATCTCCTTATTAATTTCCCGAGGTCCCACATAACAATTAGAAACTTCCAGAGTTTTATAATAATTTGAAGTGGTTCCTTTTCTACCTCCCAAAATTAAATGTTCTACCATGTTTATAAGTAGTTATTGATGTTAGTTTTGGGAGCTTTAAGCCACTGATCCCCTTTAATCCAGTGCACCACAGGACCCATCATGTGGGTGCAGTAGACACATTTAATGTCATATTCGTATTCTGTGACTTTAACAAACCTCCCCTCTCCCCAATATCAAATTTCATCGAAATTGGAGGACATCAGATTTTCCATCCCGTAAATTATTTATCTGTGACTTTTTTTTATGTATCTACCATGATAGAAACCTTCAAGGTAAGATTCACACCTTGGCTGATTCTGTCATGATGAAATTTATAAGATATCTACAGAGGGTACCGTAATGGTAGGGTCTACATTTACTAATAAGTTAAAATGGCTCAAATAGAAGGTTTAAAAATCACACTGTACTCTAGTTTTTTTAAATAAAACCTCATTTTATGGTAGTTAGCCGGCCTCGTGGTAAAAGAGTTAGGGGCCCTGGGTGCTAGCCTAGAGGTCCTGTGCTCGATTTACGGCTGGTTCCAGGGGATTTTTCTCTAAAGGGGAATACATCCTATGGTCAGCAGGGTTTGGTGAATTTTGCTTAAGTTAGGTTAAGATCATCATTGGCTTTACGTCATCAAATTCACTACCATCATCCCTTCATCTCATTGGATCATCAAAAGAGCCTCCATAGAAGGGATGTACGATTAGTATATTTTGGTGTTCCCTGACTAAAGGTATATTGGTACTGGCTAATCTTTCTGCAAATTGGGCTGTTGATTGATATATCCAAGACATGTCATTATTATCATTAACACTTGATGACAGTTTACTGCTAACTGATATTTTGAAACTTTAAGATGATAATGTATTTAAAATTCTGTCGTACAATTTATTTTAAACACACTAACGACTCTTTCAAGAAGGTTGGTATTCTTGGAATAAAATAAATCTTGTAAATACAAATAAAGATGACCTCAAATGGCGTACCATATCTGACGTCCCACCGGGGGACGTATGCACGGTAGGTACAAGGCTCCTGCCATCACCTGCTTTACACGAATCAAGCAATGATAGATAGTTGGTATACTAATAGGGTCAACCGGTCCTCAGAAACTCACAGGTTCCAGCGATACGCCGCTACGAAGAGAAACAGTCGGCTATTAACAGGTAAGTTAGAAGAAAACATTTCAACACTAATTTTTTAAAATGCTATTAGGTAGCTGAGCAGTGACGTTAAAACTAATACAATAATTAATAGTTATTGACATATTTATTAACAAGTGAAAATATATACTTTAAAGCCAGGAATAAAATCAAGGCTATCCAAGGCCGTAGTCAGAGGGGAGTTTTGGGGTTCAAACCCCCTGAAATTTATTCCAGTGTGGACAGTTTGTTGACTGAAGTTGATTAAGTAATCTTAGAATAAGGAACATCTTACAATATTGTGCAACACAAATGCTTATCTATGCCACTCCAGGGGAGACACAGATCTAAAAGGAGGCTGTGTTACTATAAAAAGCACTTCAGAGAGCGTCTAGAGGTTTTTAATATTTAGAATTTTTACTAGCTTCCGGCAGTTAGGGGGCTATGTTGCCATAAAAAAAATCAGATAACCTCTAAAACTATTTACCATTTAGTTTTTTTTTACCCCTTCTGCAATTGGGGGATGTGCCCATTTAACCCCCCCCCCCCTCCCNCCCCCCCCTCCCCCTGAAATTATTGACTGGCTACGGCCTTGAGGATATCTCAATAATAATATTAAATCCATGTAGAAAGGATCGAATGGTTTCGCATCCACAGGAATGGGATGAATAATTAATTTAATATCTCCTATCTTAAGACATGATATTGCTTTACCATCAGTCCAAAGAGAAACATTTTCTCCGTTGTAAATATATATATATATATATATATATATATTACGCACTGTTATATTAATGTTAATTTCAGAGTAGTTTATATCAGTATTATTCATTTTCACACTATAATAAAAAGCTTCTCTTTAACAAGTATGATTTTTCCTATTTTTAACGAGTTTATTTTCTGGACAGTATTGTCAACTTTGCGGTCTACTTCCAACTTTTCCAGTGAAACTGTTCGTTAAAAGTCATTTCTGTTCACATTTGTAACTTTATTACTTTCTCGCTATTTTACAGGTAGAGAAAGTATTGTGATCGTCAGTAAAATTGAACAAGAGATTTTGATGAATGTCGACGTTTCATGAGCCCCCGAATCCGAAAAAGTGGTTTTTGAATTTCCGTCTGCCTGTCTGTCTTACCTCCAACTAGAGTTTAAACTATTTTACCGATCAGGCTAAAACTTAGTGTTAAGGGTTGTCATAGGGATGCCCCGATGAATTTTTGGAATTGGATATCTAACCCTAAAATTACGGGTAGTTTACTGCCAGGCAAAAAGAGAAAAAGTAGATTTTATCAAAATCTGCTCTAACGATTTTGATTATATTTCATTTCTAAACATTTATAGATATTCTAAATAAAATGGCTACTCTCAATATTTCTTCAAAATGACTTTAAAGGCTCCGGTCTGATGCATAAATTATCTTTTTTTATATGTAATATCTCCTAAACTGTTTGAGATATGAAATTACTTATCATTACAAATATGTAGGTCTATTTATAATACAAATATTTTATTTGAAGAATATTTTTATTAAACCAATAATTTTCAAGCTATACGCAAATATTTCTATTTTTTAACTTCTAGAACACAAAAGTTAAAGTATTGCGACCGAAAAAAATAATCTAACCTGAAATTTTGATGGATGTCAACTTCTCATGACACCCTGAACCCTTAAAAGTGGTCTTTGCAATGACGTCTGTCTGTGTGTTTGTTTAAACTTAAAATTAAGTGTAGTTTAAGAAAGGGATAAAAGAGAAAAAAATCGATTTTCTCAAAATAGACTCTAACAATTCTGATTAAAACTCGTACCTAAGCGTTGATTAAGATTATAAATAAACTGGTTACTTTCATTTTCCCATCAAAATTACCTTTAGGAAACTTTTCAGAAGCAGAAACTTCCGTATCTCCGCAACTATTTGAGATATTAAATAACTTATCATTGAAAAATTGTAATATTATTAAATATAAAAAAACTTTTATATGAAATATATTTTTATAGAACCAACAGTTTTTGTTATATTCACAAATATATTAATACAATTTTGTGAGCTTTAGCTGTAAAGGGATACTACTTAAGTTTTAACACAATAGTTCTCCAATGCCATATAATAATTTAATATAAGTAGGCCTAAGTTTTTAAAGGTTTATGTTGTTTTTCCTTAAACCTCTTAGGAGAAATGTTTGTACAACAATGATCTATATCCATTTTAGACTCAATAGTCAATATTTATATTTTTTTATTGGTCAAAATTTATAAATGAGAAATTTAATACTAATGCGATGACCTTAAGATATGGAACACCTATTATTATTATTATTATTATTATTATTATTAGCACCGCGTCTTACTAGCCGTTCGGGTTATACGCACTTACGCTAATGTGTAATGGTAGTGTGATTGTGAGATGAAATGAAGGACCTACAGTTTAACGTGGAATCCGAACCACGGTGGAGGCCTGGCATTCCCCACATTCACAAGACACCTAATAAAATTTCGAAAATATTAACCGGAAGTTTAAATTTTAGTACGAAGTGTTGACCTTTGTGGACCCAATATTGAGATTTTTTTTAACGGTCCAAACATACAAAAGAGGACATTTAAAAAAAAAAAAAAATTATAAATTTGAAACCGACACTCAATTTTTTTTTTTTACATAAGTGTAGTGCAATTTATGCTTGGGTTTGCTAGTGCATATTATTTAGTTTCACATATATTACGAGTTTTGAGTAAATATTTCCATTTTTAAATAATAGAGCAAGAAAGTCCGTGCAGAGCTACATACCTTTGGTTTTTCCAAGTCCAAAAAGAATATTTATGCATTAAAACCAAAGTTGGACATGGACTAGGTGATTAAATAAAATAAAATGCAATTTAATATTAAGGTTGAAAATAAATTACATTAAATATGAAAAATGTTTTAAAAGGAATTACAATCTTTATTTCCATCTTTCAAAATTGAAATGAGCGCTAGTTTTTAAGGCAAATAAATACATCACGTTTTCTTTTCTTTCTTCTTACGAAACAAGCCCCTCATATGTTTAACAGTCCTGCGCACGCCTTGGAATCATGGCCGACCGTGAAACAAAACAAAAAAGCCAACAAACTTCTTAGAAGGATTAATATGTTTAATAAAATGGTAAATGTTCTTCCTTAGCTCAAAATTCATTATTTAAATTACTCCAAACAGTCAATGTAAAGAGAATAGAAGCTAGCGCCAGTTGGAGAAAGACATCTGATTGGCTGAGCGTGTGACGTCATTCATTACAATAGCCAACGCTTAAAGTCGTGTTCTCATTTGTATCTTTCAACGAATAATTTCAAAGTGATTCATTTTTAATGAAAATAAAAATTAAAGGAATTTGTTCACATCATAATGATCATAATGATCATGTTGAGAATAATCAACTACTGTTTAATTTACTAAAATGGCACTACATGCTGGTTTTTTTTATTCAAATCACTACTTATATTCCATAGACATTAAAATTGTCTGTAACAGTCCAAAAATCGGTCGGTTTGTTGGTCTTGCCCCTTAAATACCATTTTTGAGAAATTTTATAACAACACACTGTCGGTAAATATCTAAATAAATCTTTACATTTAAATAAAAACGAATTCATTAATAATTCTTGTACGTGTTCACACGGTTCATTTTGTTTTTATTTTTCAATAATGATAATAATTAACAATTATTAAAAGTATAACTTCTTTTAACTTTTAATGAAAAAATGAAATAATTCATTCTTATGAAATGAGTGTTTGGACGTTCATTTTGTAATAATTGTCAGTGAATCACTGAATATACGTGAGAACATGGTGCAACATTCCACAAAGCTTTATGGAATACAAATTAAGTCCTTTCTAAATAGTTATTTTTGGAAATTATAATATCACGTTTGGGAACATTAAACACATTATTACATAATAAAATCCACACCATTATGAGAAAACTGAATAAACTACACTTAAAGAACTATTAAAATATGTTCATATTTACTTACGTGATTGAACTATTATATTAACACTGGCAACATTCAATTTGTTTAAAGTTCTTGGCATTTTAGTTAACTTTCAATTTAGCACCACAAATATCAAAAGTCACTATCGGCAAAATGAATGGAACATATTCGAGCAAAATTTGTATGAATTATGTCTTTCTTTTTACATTTGAGCTCCCATGTACGGCACATTTCTGGATCTTTAAGAAAGGAGTAAAAATATATATTATTACCCTTGCAGTTTCGTTGATTATTTACACAGAGTGCAACAGCACAGCTTGGCATTTTGTATGTCTCTTTAAAAACACGTGTAATTAAAATTGAAGAACGTGTACAAATAAATTATCAAAGAGCCTAAAAGTCTGACTGTTCAACAATGACTTGTAGCCTTACGTGCGTAACGTACATGAATAAACTAACAAAAAACCTAATAGTCTGATCGTTCAGCAATAACTTGTATCCTATATATTATATTATATAAAAGAAAAACTATTATAAAATAACAAACAGCTTTATAAGAACAATAAAGCTACATATAGTTAGCATTCCTACATATATTTTGTATTATAGTTACTATTATTGAATCATTAACTAGAACATCCTTGCTGTATTTTAATTAGCATATTAAAACATATACATGAGTTGTAAACATAATAAAGTAACTAACTATACACGAAAAAACCACTATCAGGCAAACACAAATAAATAAATAGTCATAAAGATAAATGAAAGGACCGTCCGAAACACATGGACCGCACGACATACTATTAACTACTGTGTACTACTGTCTGAAGTAGTTTCGTGGCTGACGTAAGCAATGGCATCAACAAATTCTTCCAAATGGCGCTACCTATATATTATCTTTACATTGTAAACAGTGTTATAAACAGTATAAATTGTATTATTTTTGTCACACACGGCAACACAGTGGGCTATGCTGCGGACGAACTTTGAAGAACATCATTTAATTCAACCAAATCAAAAATAAATAGTAAATTATTTACAAAATTATAAATATATAAGTACATATTTAGTAGGGTGGCAAATCACATTACACTAGTGCTTACTGGTATAGGCTTATAGTGCTGTTATACAGTAAAAATTATTTGAAAAACCCTCAAATTGACCGAATAAAGAAACTATAAACCCCACTGAATAATAATTAAGAGATAATCATCTATTGCAATAAAAGTAGTTCTATAGCTGGAGACCGATTCAAATACCTTTTGGGCCTTAATATTTTTAAAATATCACCTTACTTTCACTAAATAAATGAGTAAAAAATGTAGAAAATACATCAACAACCTGCCGATATAGAAATCTGCTCTTTTGATAAATAAATAAAAGTTAGATACTAGGAATAAAAATAATAACCAAACTCAAACTAGAAAATATCATTTTTAAGAACAAGTATATAGAACCAATAAACAAATGAAACAAATAAAACTAATAACCATAATTGTCCTGTTTATTAAAATAATGTACCCAAATACCATCTCGATCACTCGTTTGATGTTGATTTATAAATAAAAATATAATTTTAACTCCATTATTTTTGTTTGTAAGCTGCTTTTTAGTACCCGCCTAGGTCATTCAAGGAATGTAAACTAATGGATCTAGAATAATGAAGGTTGGGTTTACACAAAATTTACCAGAATTTGCGAGGAGTGAGAGTGCAACATCATTAAAAAGAACCACCCACAATATACCCGAGCGTGAATTAAACTCAAACCTTATTGTCATCAGTAAGCCAGGCTAGTACCTATTTACATCCTAACCAACAAGTTCAGAGTTCCATGGAACACTGTTGTTATGAAGAATGATGATCCGTAAATTGAATCTGTAATAGTTAATATAGATTCAATATACTCCTATACCTGTAAGATAGAGAAATAAATTCCTAAAATTACTGTGAAAAATAGCCCTTGCAGACTTTCTACACAAACAAAGCATCCCATTAAATTACAAAGTTATAGCAAAGTAAACTTTTTTACTTAGACACCTCAAATAGTTATATATTGTTTAACATAAGTTATATAATATAAGCTTTATGTTATGTATATTATACATAACACATAATAATAAGTGATGTATAATATAAATCACAAGCCATAAAATACTAGTTATTTTTCTATGCTATATAAAATGTATATATCATAAGTTGTTTGCTATATATTATGAATTATATTCTTAGTATAATATATTACACCAGCTGGTATTGTGATTATAATTCAAGTGCTTGTTTGAACATGGCCTTGAAACGTAACTTTAATAACAGATCTTATGTAAAGCCCTATAGCCCACACTATCCTAATATTAGTGTAGGCTTCTTTGAAGATTTACAAGTTTTCTTTTCTCTAAACCTTAAGGCAAATATAAAATAAATAATATGTCTTCCATATAAATTAGTATTCCTTGGAAATAGCCTTGAATATTTTTCAAAAGTGTTTGGTAGAAATCTGGCAACAAACTGCATTAATAAACTCCAGTAGTTGAATGTGTATTTTCGACCAGTGCAAGGATCCATGAACAGCTATGAAGATGGAGGGATGGATTACCATCTGCCATATAGGCATTATTATAGTAAGTATGTAATATAATATATACTACTATATTAATGTATTTCAAAGGAATAATGATAAATTATCAAAACCTAAATGTACAAAATATAAACGAATTTTCATACATTCTTTTAAAATATTAGTAATAATTAGTAAGCTATTTTATTTTATAGATGTTTTGGATGTAATTAAAAGCTCACTTCAGCCTATCAGATTAATTTTGAAACGTAAAATCTTATCCTATTCGAAACATTTCATAAACGGATAACAAACATCAATACAAAATTATACCAATCTTAAAATCTCATACCTATATAATGCTTGTCATTGAACTGTTAACACTCAGTAAAATTAAATATGCAATTGATAAAATAGTTGAATGTTTCAAAATTATAAAAGTATACAAAATAGGTTCAAATAAGTTTCATAAAAAGGAACTTTAAATCTATTTTGGTTCTTATTGTTTCGTACGTATTTTAAGCTGTTTTTAATTGTTGAGTTTTTTACACTTTCTTAATTTTACTAACTTATTATATTTGAGCCATTAATAAGTAATAAATAAATGATGGAACACTATCATACTAACGTTATTATTATATGTATATAGCATCCAAAAAAATGTTAAACATAGGTTATCAGTAAACTAAACTTATTTAAAAAAGTTTTACTGAAAATCAAAAAAACATATCATCCTGTTATCATAATACAAACTATCTGGGCCTATATATATGAACTTTAAATCAAATTTTTATAATGTTTTTGAAAAATTTCAGAATTTCAAAAATGAGATTCATACAAACGACCCTAAAATTATTTGTAGTTTGAAATAAAAATAAAAAATAAAAATATTCTTATTTATCATCAAAATATTCCCTGATACACAATTTAACTACTCAATATTTTGGACCAATTTCAAAACCTTTCATATTTTCTATAATTTTTCCAAAGACCTAAACTACCCTCAAATTAATAGATTTAAAAAAAATAAAAAACATTTAATTATCATATAAAATAGCTATCGCCGATGTTGATTTCAAATAAAATCGGCATAGCTATTTAAAAAAAATCAGAATCTACTAAACAACTAACTTATTAATCAAACTACCAGAAAATTTGTATCTAAAGAAAAAAATAGAACTTATCATTTATTATGTAAACAACATAAAAGAAACCCATTTTTTATTTTATTCGAAATTAATAAAAAGTCATCAATAGACAACCCTCAATCAAATTCTACCCCAAAAAAACCTCTATACAGTTTTTTGGTCATGCCAAACACTACCCAAATCTTAACCATTTGAGCCATTTAAAAAATATTTCTATCGAAAATCAATCAACAAACATTACACTACCATTCAAAGAATATTTAGCCAGAAACCAAGTATACAATTCTATTTGTCATGTCAAACAAACCATAAATATGCATTTTAAATAATATCATTGTAGTCATTTTAGAAAGACATGTAAAAAAAAGTACTCTAAAATAGTAAACTACTCTTAATTTAAAGGCTATGGTCAAAAGAAAAACAAACAAAATATCTTGAGATATAGCCCTATAAGATCGTTGTATCAAGTTTGAACAAAATCCATCCAACCATTTTGGATCTGTTGCCCGGGACAAACAGACTGACAGACAGACAGAATGGTAAAATCCAATTTTTTGGAGTTCAGGTTCACATAAAACGTAAAGATTTTTCACAGTCTCAAAGTAAATTATTTTCACTTTTACAATACTATCTTTTGATTTGAGATATAAAAATGATATACTTTATTTGTGGTCTTTAAGAAGAATGTCAAGTTTTAGTCGCTAGTTATGACGTTGAACGTCATTTTGATCAAAATATTAAATTTGAAATCCAAGCTAATTTGGGTTATTATTTGGTCTGTATTTTGTCCAGGAGTTGAAACCATTTTACCGATCGGGCTAAAAATGTGTTATCTAGGGTTTTTAAAAGTTTCCATTCAGAGGTTTTTGAAATTAGATTTCCAATATTAAAATTGAACTCTGTTTACTGAAGGGCAAAAAGAGATAAAATCGAGTTTCTCGAAATTAGCTCTGACCATTTTTATTTAAACTTTTATCCAGGCATTGTTTAACAGTTCAAACAAAATATCAATTCTCATTTTGTAATGAAATTTAATTCATATATTAAATAACTTACTATTGTGAAATTTAATTTGAAAGGGGGTTTAAATATCTCCTTAATGATAGTTATTTACTGAAATCCAATCACTCCTACTTTAAGCCTAGCATTATGATAGTCATTATTGGATACCTTTCTAACTAACTGCACCAACCAGTTATCACATATTTTAATCCATCAAGCTCTAAATTTGTCATGCGAGTAGTTCTGTAAACAGTTCACCTCCCTCTCTCCATATTCTTATCATTATAACCTTCATAAGATTTATCTTTAAACTTCAAGTCAACATATCTCCTTTAATTTCTCTTTGGATTTGAATTAGTTTTCTTCGGTGATAATTTAGATAGAAAATAAATTGATACTATAAAATCAATGGTACATTGTATTCATAGATAAAAATCGTTTTTAATTTGGTTGAAGACGTCAATCATATAACATATGTAAAAAATAATTTTTTAAAGCCCTAGATACTCAATTGTTTGTTTAGAGCGAAAAATTAAAATCATTTGACTTTAGCTATAAACAATAACTAATTTGAGCGTATGCCATATTGAAATGGATAGCCAGATATAAAATGAGCACACATCATTCAACCTAGAATAAAATAATATTCCTGTAAAATTTAATTAAATATAGTCCACGCATTTGGCAGTTATCACGAACCAAACCAACAGACAGCACATTTTGAGGGGCTGCCATCTTTAAAGGTTAGTCATATTTAAAAAAAAATGCACACCATCCGTTTTTATGTAGCCGAATTCTAGCGTTTTAGGTTCCTTAGTTTTCGAGTTCTTGTGTTAGTCACACAAACATACGTTATATTTTATTTACTAGCAAGTGTACCCGTTCTTCACACGGGGAATCTGTCAAGTAAGGCTATTTTTTTATAGTTTTTAAAATTAACCACAGGGAAAAGTAACCAAATCCTAAATTCTGTTTATTTATGTACGTTATTTGTTTAAATTATGTTAGAAAATGCAAAAACTAGTTGACTAAAATACAGTGTTACAAAAGAGAGATATAAAAATATGTTTAAAGCTGAAATTTTGTTTGTTGATTTAGCTAAAACTTCTCTGTACACAATAATTTATATCGTGCCTGTTGTTATGTTGGTGTTTATAAAAAAGAAAGAGCAAGATAATGACATGAATATAATAATTTTGATGTTTTCAATTTAATTTACTCAGTATTGGGGGTATATTATTCTTTATATTTATTATTTTGAACAAACTTTACGAAGAGAATGTTTAAAATGATGTAATACTTTAATTTTAAAAGGATTATTACTGTGTAGCTTTACTCATATTAATGTGTTTAAATAAATGCGCATGAAAAGTAGAGTTACTACCTCAGTGGTTTGGAATATGGTGCTCGCCTCAGGATTCGATATTCATGAGTTCAAGCCCAGTCAGTGTCGACGTATTTTTCTCAAGCGATAAAACTCGGCAGCACAACTTCCTTCGGAAGGGAATTAAAGCCCTCAGTCTCATGTCGATTGTGGCAAGTAGAAAAACCTTGGAAGGTATGTGAGAATACCTCTGTGGCAAAATATGCAGGCCCTTTTACTCTCGCTCAAAGAAATTCTCGTTAAGATACAATCAGTCGGATAAAAAAGTGATTATTAAATACCTCAAATCAATAAAATAAAGCGTAGGAATAGCAATATTCTACCACTAGCGCGTTGTAAAAGTAAATTCCCTATCTTTAAAATTGAACAGGAAAGGGGAAAAAACAAAACACGAAACAACCTTGTTTTGAGGAAATAGTGTTTAATATCGTGTTTTATGATGCTGTATTAACGATTTGATGAATGCAGTGGTATGGCCTCCTGTTTAGATTACATTTTTAATTGCCACACACGAATACAATTTACTAAAAGGCATTTTATTTTTCTAAGTAGCAATAACTTTTCCAAAACAGGGATCGAAACCATAACCATCTAAGTTTTTTCAGAATCTACCACTACATTAAGGCGACAATTCATCCCCCCTCTACCCGTGAAAACTATATACCAGTTTTATTTTATTTCTGTTTTGTTAAATAAATTTAAAATTTATATTGATTAAATAAAAATGGTTTAGTCAGGTTAGTCACTCAACGGTTTTATTGTAAGATATTACAACAAAACACATCATGCATGACCAGCAAGGATTATCTCTTAATATTATTATTACTAACTGTTCGTAGACTAGTTTACTATTTTCCCTATTACTTTCATAATATACATCGTCACATTTCATAAATATAACAATTTATTGATGCTGTTCAATAACAGGAATATAAAAATGCATGGCTATAAATAAACTATATTATGTACCATTTAAATGGCAACTACACTTACCGGCTCTCCTATCAGTGATTTTATTATAGTGATGGACAGTAAGATGCGGGGATAAAAAAGAAAGAAAAAAGAATTGCTACAATCGGAGCACCGCGCTGTATGAAGCAGAAACTTTGACACTCAAATAATAATATTTAGCACCGCGTCTTACTACCCGTTAGGGTTATACGCTTTAAGTACTAATTACTCTAATGGATTAGAAATTGGGAAGGTTGAATTAGAGGAAGTGAATCCGCATTTGCGTGGAGGGAGAGTGGAAAACCATTTAGGAAAAATCACACTCAGTTCACCCGACCGAGATTCGAACCTCGATATCCCCGTCCTCAACAGTCGAGCTTAAACACGACAAGCGCGTTAGCCAACTACGCCACCGAGGCGGGTTGGACACTCAGGAAGATAGAAAAGAAATACTTGGAGAGCTTTGAAATGTGGTTCTGGAGAAGACTTGGGAAGATCAACTGGACAGACAGGTTGACAAATCAAGAAATTCTAAGAAGAGTGGGTGAGAAGTGAACCATTTTGTATGTGATTATTTGGAATAAAGCAAACTGGATCGGACACAACCTTAGACAAAACTGTCTTCTGCATGACGTCATAAAAGGAAAGGTTGAGTGAAAGAGTAGCTTATAAAAAGGACTCAAATATTGGATAACTTGAAGGAAAGAAGAAAATTCTGGGAGCTCAAGGAGGACGCGGAGGACAGGGCACATTGGTAGTCTAACTCTAAGTTCACTGACAAAAGGAATGGACCTGCCGCAAGAGAGAACATTTAATCATAATAAATTTAAATTTAAATTACATATTATAGTAGTTAAACCTGAGAACGCGGAGAAAAAAATTGTTATATTACATTACAATGCTGTCTTTGTGATCTAGTGGCCAGAGTTCCTGGCTACATATTAAAAGGTCCCGGGTTTTATTCCCGGTGCCTCCAGGTTTTCTGTGAAGCAGTGGGTCTGGAACAGGGTCAATTCAGCCAAGTAAGGACAAATGAGGAACTAATTGAATAAATTAATGATTCCGGTTTAGAAAACTGAGGCTAACAGCCGAAGGGTTCATTCTGCTGACCATATGACGCCATTTATCCGCAAAAGTTTGTTCTATCCGCACCAACGGACGGCGGCAGCTCGGTCGGTTTGGCTCGATTGTGGGCCTACGCCATGGAGTGGTTGTTTTTTTTACACTACAATAGTTATTCTGGGCATTTTACACCATGTTTTCAGTCCAAGTTTCTCTTCAGAGTTAATCTTGATAAAAGGAAAGAAAAATTGTATACAAGATCAGGACTTAAGCTAAATACAATTTTGGGAACCTAAATGTTATTACTGGAAATTAAAACAGTTAATATTGTTTTTGGGTGTTTAACAACGTGTGCGAGCTAGTGGTAAGAGCGAAAGATGGAGGGTAAGGTCAAGTTGTGAATTCCTTCCCTACATGCATTCATTTTTTTTTTAAACCTATCAAATATGTTCATAGGATACAGGGAGTACATATTTTAATTGTTTTTACTTTCAAATAGGTATGTGAAGGAAAGTATCTCATCCACGCAGGAACCCACAGACCTTTCAGCGGATTTGGGACAGTGACATTTTTGGACCTCCTTTAACACAAATTAGTTTCTAAAATGTCTGTGCTTTATTTAAAAAAAAACTGTTTAAACTGCGAGTGTGAAAAAAAGAAAATAAAGCTTCCTTACAAAATCAAGTTTTAATATTTTGTGTACTATTAATACTAATTATTTTTTGGAAAGTTAGAGATCTTGCTCTATTTTTCTATGTACATGGACATAGTCATAAATACCTGGGCAATAGTCAGAAACCCTAAAATGTATAACCATGCTTAGGATCATATTATGGTGTACCTTTCAACGGGGATCAGCCTGTGGGTGTGCTGCTAGTCTAGAGTAGTGGCTCGCGGGGTATAGTTCATTTGGTTCGGCACCCTTCAGGCACCGTTTGTATTGGTTAATGTTTAACTGTTTGTACTAGATATATTGTGTCCAGACATGGGTAGAATGTTAAATATACTATTGAATGACCAGGCAGTACTATTGAGGAATAGACCGGCAATAGTATCTCAATAGCCTAGATTCCTGATAGCTCACCATTTACTATTTATAAACCTTAATTCCTCTTTTAGGAGCGCATTTTTTGTATCTCGTAATTCACTATGGGGTTACATGTTAGCTAGCTCATTTAATCACCAATGTGGTTACCTGGTGGTCTAGGAGAAAGGTGTAAAACTTCTGTGCTGGGAGTCCGGGGTTCAATCCCCGGTCCCGGCACAGATTTATCTGATTACCAAACCCTTCCTTCACCTCTGACAAGACGTGTATTAATCACATCTTGTGAATATGAGGAATGCCAGGCCTCCACCGTGGTTCGGATTCCACGTTAAACTGTAGGTCCTCCATTTAATCTCACAATCACCCTACCATTACACATTAGCGTAGGTGCGTATAACCCAAACGGGTAGTAAAACGCGGTGCTAATAATAATAATAATAAACTACCAACGTTTTAACTCTTTAAACTAGGACTTTCTAGAATTTGGTATTGCTAACTATTATTCATGTAAATGCCTTTAAGGTCCAAGTCTAGAAGCCACTAGGCTGGATAGTTATATATTGTTGATTAACCTCAAATTAATATTTGCTCCTATTTAAATTGCCATTGTGTTGAGGCAGACGCACCTTTGTAGCAGAATGTGAGTTAGTTCTACTTTAATGAGTCACTCCCACTCGTAATATAAGACTCTACCATACTTGTGTTGATTACAAGTATAGCTTAAGTGTTTCACTCAAATGTCCTCTATTGGGATAACTATGTCAAAAGTAACTGATGTAAATTCATTTAATAAACAAAGGACTGTCTGTTTCAAGATCTAGTTAAACCATATGTAATTCTATCAACGTGTTTAAATTTAAATAAACTGATTTGTTAAACTTGTATATCTCTCTTATGCTTGTTCTTTCCCATCCTTAATTAAATATATTTGTAAATGTATGCCACTTATTCTATTAGATAGGAGAAGCGACGATACAGCTGAATTTAGAGGAAGTCCACCCGAATTTGCGTGGAAGAAGAGTGGGAAACCATTCAGGAAAAAACCACCCTCAGTACACCAACCGAGATTCGAACCTCGATTTCCCCGTCATCGGTGGTCTAGTATTCTGCGAGAGTAGCGCGTTAGACCACGCGGCCACCGAAGTGGAATCAATTGATTTATTCATTTTTTATGTCATTAGCCAAAAACTAAATAATTATTATTTTAATCTTCATCTTCAAGATAAAGACAACGGAAAGTGTGCAAGTGATAGGATAAGAATGGAAGCGATTAAAGAAGGAAGAATGGTGGGAGAATAGAGGAAGATGGAGATATTCTACAAAAACTGACCGGGAACAGTTGACGACGATGATGATGATGATAATGCTGATATGACCTAAAAGATACATTATTTATAGCCTCCTATTTTACAACTAGCCCTGTAATTATCTCAAATAACGTATTATTTTTAGTAGGCCTAATATATCGAAGGAAAAAAAAGGGAATTATTTGAATGAAACTAGTTAGTAGTTTTTAAATTAGGAGTCAACATTTTTTTAATTACTCATAAGATTCGACCTTTACTCGACCCTCTCTGTCCCTTCAAACCTACCTTCACACAAATATATATTGTTAAATATAAATAATATTGACATATTACGCCACCTTTATAGTGGACCCACATCCCTAGAAAAAATTAGCTTTCTATGCCCAAACCAGCTTATATTGGTGTCAGGTGGTTCAAAAAACGGATTATTTGAAGTAGATTTAGTGGATTAGTTGGAAAAAAATATTTCGATATGATATAAACTATAATCACATTTAAGGTGCGGTCGAAGGGAGCGCAAGTATTTTTACATTTTTTGTAGAATTTAAATTTGTTGGCCAAAATAAATAAAATATTTCTCCATTAGCAACATAGAGTTTAGTTTTCTGCACATGCTGATATCAACAGATCTTAAATATCTGTCAAGGGTGTCCTGGAATTTTGTCAAAACTTTTTAAATCAAGAGAGAAAGTTTTGACAAAATTCCAGGACACCCTTGACAGATATTTAAGATCTGTTGATAATAGCATGTGCATAAAACTAAACTCTATGTTGCTATTGGAAAAATATTCGATTTATTTTGATCAAAAAAATGTAATGCAATAAGAACTGTAAAATTACTCGCGCTCCCTTCTGCCGCACCTTAAGTGAGTTTACATCTTTCTTTTAAAAATGGCCGTCACACCCCTTAGGGAACTGACGCAACGTGCCTTAAAGGCTCAAATTGATCTGCTTTGCCCTTAGAGCTCGTGTTAAAAATCTCATATTTTGTTAGTAAGTTTCACGATTACTATAAAAATAAATTAAAATCCTCCTGGCTATTAGACGTTAAATCACTTCTGAGAGACCATTGTATGACTTCCTACGGAGTTAAAAACATTATAATAAACACACTCATTTTTTATTAGCACCGCGTCTTATTACCCATTCGGGCTGTACGCAAGTACTAATTACGATAGTAGGTTAGGGATGAGGAAGATTGAATTTAGAGGAAGTGTACCCACATTCTCTTGGAGAGAAAGATTGGGGAAACCATTTATGAAAAACCACCCCAATTTCACCTGACCTGGATCGACCCACGATCTCCTCGTAATCGGCAGGCTAGTATATTGCTATAGTAGAGCCTTAGACTATGCTGTCAGCAAAGCGTGTTACATTATTGTTAATCACTCGCAAAGGCTTCGGTAATAATAATAATAATAATAATAATAATTTACCTTACTCCTTAAGTAAGAACTCAACAGTTTAAACCTTTCAGTTACGTATTAAATAAAAACCTTAATTAAACTTCTCGAATCAATATCTTGGTGTATTTTAATTGGCTGAAGTCGTGAAAGGAAGAAGGAAACATAAGCCACGCCTTCTTGAGATGCACTTGCGATGATAAAACACATCTTTAATTTACTTTTGAAGTACACCTGGCATAATTACTGTAATTAATACTGATATATCTGCGGTAAAAATACATTCCTTTTTATATCTTATAATTTGTAATTCTTCATTAGTGTGAATCACGAACAAAAACTGAAGAAAGAATGCAGTCTACACAAAACTACATTCCCCCTTCCCCGCGTCCACATTATAAAGTTTGCTACGCAATGTTATGTGCGTTGGGAAAAGTTATCCGACACACAGATTGGTATCTGCTTGTAGATAACTCGAGACTTGATTTTCATAGGTAAGAAGTGGTTTAAAGAAATGTTCGACACATTTATGGTCAATGATTATTAATGAATCCTACTCACATCGGTGATCATGCGGTCTGAGGTGTAGAGCTCGAAATTGATTGGATTGTTGGTGACGGTGAGGCCGAGGTTTGAATCTCAACCACGTATAGTAGGTAGAGTTTCCAACCTGTAATTTTTAACTTTGTTTTTCCTACCCTTTCCCCGTGATAATGTGATTTCACTTCTTGCAAAACAACCTTCCTTATCCATACTTCTAAGATTAAGTGGTTAGTTATATCGGTGCTGGTCACAATAATACATACAAGATTTAATATATTCCAAACTTTACTAAACACGCCATCGACGACGAATAACCAAACGCCCAGATAATTTGGTTTGAGTCCCGGTGGCGTCACAATGTTAGAGTTTAAAGTAAATAATCTCCCCTTATCCTCTTTCTTTAGTAAAGCTGTCACAAAGCTATAGACTGCCGATGACGGTGAGATCAGGGTTCAAATCCTGGTCGGGTGTACTGAGGCTGGTTCTTCCTAAAAGACGTTCCTATTTTCCTCTCCTTAAATTCGTGTACAATTTCTCTAGATCCAACCTTCCTCAGCCATGCAATATTACCGTAATAATATGTCTGTAAAAAACCCTAATGAGTAATAAGTCACGGTGAAAAATAAATCTTATAATAAAAGCCACTTCGTTTCTGTTTGTCTGTCCAGAGTTTGCCTCAAACTTTACAATATGATACACATCGGAAACGTTGCGCATTGATTACTCAAGTGGTCTAGCGAACTACCCTCAGAAGTTTTAAAACTATTTTTTTGGCTGGGGGTGTTATAGCAAACCGCGATCACGTGGTTAATGCTATATATATAGTTATATTTATAGATATAGCTATATTTATGATAAAAGTCCGTAATATGAAAAAAAAAACAATTAAAAAAACAGCAGGTAACCAGATATAAACCTATCTGCTATTAAAATACAAACAGTGTTACTGTGAATGGCTAGTGTGCCAGCCACAAGATCCTTTCTCTTTCTTTCTTTTCTTTGTTTACCTGTAGTCTCAGATAAGATAGGAAGCCATATTAAGGGTACAAGGTAAAAAGGAGGACAGTAACATGATACACACTTACCAGGAGAACAAATTTTATACCTCATACCCCATGGAGATCCCAGAAAATACCTTTTTTAATTAATTTAAATATGACATCATGATAAGGATAACATATTCAGAGTAAAAGGTTGAAATAAGTTTAAAAATGCAACATGTTAAGATTTTACAACAAAAATTTCATTCCTTATCTGGTTTATTTGGTTCTTCTCCTTTAAAAATTGGCTAACAAGGTCATAGTCTTGGAAAATAAATGTTTCGGCGATTACGCCATCATAAGTGTCGCAGTTATGGAAGTAAATGTTGTTCCTGATATTAACACAGCGCAATTCTTATGGAAATGAACTTAAATTGATATTCATTCCAGGTATAATTATAAAAATCTTAACATGTAGTAATTAACTCATAAAATATACACCTGTCTTAATTTCTTTCAACTATAACTTTAATATCATTTACTCAAAATATAACACATGCGATCGTAGATTTGATCACATTTAACTTTGACTAAATAAGATTGTTAATGTATTTCTTATTAATTAACATGTCTCTGGTTTAAGATTGTATGCCTAGTAAACGTTATCTTGTCATTCAATATACCAATACCTTGTAATTTTAATACGTTTTCATGCTTAAAATTTTAGAAATATTATACTTATCTTATTGTCTTTTGGTAAAACTTTATAGCCATTAACCTACAATTTTTTATTATTTTTTTACTTGATAACTCAATCAATTCTGAATCTTATTTTAATACATTTATTTTCCACTCCATCAACTTATATATCTTGACTTGTTGACCAAAATATGTTTATATCTATCAAATTTCAATTGCATATAATAGTTTAATGTGTTCCTTGTGCAAATAGTTTACGGAGAAAAGCTTAACCTTCGCTCTCTCTCGGTCAACTGTTGTCAAATCTACTCGCTCTCAGTTATGTCTGAAGGTTGTGTGTTGGGGTAAGAAAGAACAACTGGCAACCTTCACTAACCAGCGTTGCGAAACTTGTCTTACATTTGAGGGGAATTTGACCACACGAAAATGAAAGAATGGCAACGCTGTTTCCCAACAGTAACCATGCAGTTCCCTCAGCGATGATATCCAGTGCAGCAAGTGCAATAGCCCCCGCACATATTAAGTGCCCGTAAGAACGATCATTAAAAACCGCATGTGGGTAACGATATACCTTCCTCTATTTGTACATACATTGGATCTCGTGTAGAGCATAATAAAATACTCCCCTGTGCTTGCCATACTTTATGGACTCCCTTTTTACAGCTTACGTCTCTATTGATTTAATCAGTTGCCTTTTGTTATTTTTCCTGATCTCAAACTGGTGGCTGAACTGCCCAAGGTGTTGGACTCTTATTTCATTTGTCTGCTATTGACGAAGTGGTCGAACTACAAATCCCGGCCAAGTGAACTTAGAAGTTTAATCCCACTCTAATTGCGGAATAAAGTATACCTGTCAGCCGGTGCACATGAATTTTGGAGCCTGTAATCTCATTCAACGCCTAAACCCTAGCCTAACCTAATCTAACCTCCATTTTCTATTTTTAACAAAATCATTATGAATTTAATTTTCACCTCGCCGTCCGGATGAGTTGTTCCACAATTAATATGCACCAATTTTCAAGATGGTTTTATATTCGCTTTTACTATCCATCTGAGATATTTACATATATACACTAAAGGAATAGAGATGAGGAAGGAATAGTGTAGAGTAATCGTAACCGCATTTGCATGGAAGGCGAACGGGAAACGATTTAGGAAAATATCCACCTAAGTTCACCAGAATGAAATTCGAAACCTGATCTATTCTTCATAAGAATTCTTAAACCATGTGGCCACTGGGTGCGTCTAAACCTAATCTAACCTCCATTTTCTATTTTTAACAAAATCATTAAGAATTTAATTTTCACCTCGCCGTCCGGATGAGTTGTTCCACAATTAATATGCACCAATTTTCAATATGGTTTTATATTCGCTTTTACTATCCATCTGAGATATCCACATATATACACTAAAGGAATAGAGATGAGGAAGGAATAGTGTAGAGTAATCGTAACCGCATTTGCATGGAAGGCGAATGGGAAACGATTTAGGAAAAAATCCACCTAAGTTCACCAGGATGAAATTCGAAACCTGATCTATTCTTCATAAGAATTCTTAAACCATGTGGCCACTGGGTGCGTCTGAACAAGACTCACAATATTTTTGTTTGATAATTCATATATATTTGATTTACTGACAATATATAAAATATGGAGCAATTTTTAAAACATACTGTAATCATATTACACAAAAATATGAATCAACCAACACACACAAATACTAATTTACTAACAAATAAATATACCCACTTCGGTGGCCGCATGGTTTAAGGCGATACTCTTGCTGAAGACTAGACTGACGATGACAGGGAGATCTAGATTAAAAACTAGGTCTGGTGTACTGAAGGGTTTTTTCCACTATCAATCAACGCAAATGCGGGTACACTTCCTCTAAATATAACCTTTATAATCCATAAGACCATAAGCGTAATTAGTACATAATCGTATAACCCGAACGGACAGTAAGACGTGGTTCTATAAAAAACATACGTATATACCAATAAGTAAGCTATCTCGTAGAGCTAAACAATCTTATTTTGTCGATTAAAGTGAATACGATTGAGTGTCTGCTTGAACCCCGTTAAATATCTCCTGTGAGTATAAAAGTATTTAAGTGATGTGGGAGCACTTGCACATCAAACGTTGCCGATAGGCACTTTTTATTTTCTGTTCTCCTTCTACGAGTCAATAAGCTTTTCTAGCATTTATTTTAACCATGGAATGTCAGATGAAAAATGTGCTTCCCATTATTTCCTTATTGAAATGTTGTGAGTTATTACATTAAGGCACATACTCATGTTCTTCCTAATATTTTTTTTATTTAACATGACCCCTTCTAACCATTAAGATAATTTTTCAATCAAGAGGTTTAAGCCTAATGTTATGTTTTTTGTTTGTTTGTACATAAACTCTTGTGTGTATACTGTATAATCCATGTTTTCAAATCTCAACAATAATAAATAGACTAAGAACTCTGTTGAGTTTTGGGTAGTTTTAAAACACATACCTTAGCTCTTGGTCGAGTGGTTAGGGAGGTAAACTACAAGCTTAGGGCAGGCACCCTGGTTTGATTCCAGTTGTCTGTGGCCTAGGTTCACTCTCTTTAAAAGATGATTTATAATGCTTGGATTTAGTGGTGGTTGTTTATTACTAAGTGTTTATAGTAGGATAGGTTATGTTGTAAGTCATGTGATATTAGAATTATTTATGTGTTTATAGTATATATATATATATATATATTATAAAAACACACACACATATATATACACACTATAAGCACACACACACACATATATATAAATAAAATTATGCATTCAATCACCATTCAGTTTATTATTCATTTAAGTGAATGTAAATATATTATTATTAATAATAATATTATTAGCACCACGTATTACTAACCATTCGGATTATACGCACTTACTTACGTTACTGTGTAATGCTATTATTATTATTATTAGCACCGCGTCTTACTACCCGTTCGGGTTATACGCACTTACGCTAATGTGTAATGGTAGGGTGATTGTGAGATGAAATGGAGGACCTACTGTTTAACGTGGAATCCGAACCACGGTGGAGGCCTAGCATTCCCCACATTCACAAGTTGCGATTAATACACGTCTTGCCAGAGGTAAAGGAAGGGTTTGGCAATAAGATAAATCCATGCTGGGACCGAGGATTTAACCCCGGACCCCTAGCACAGAAATTAGACACTTTACCCCTAGACCGCCAGGCCACACTCGGAATATAAAAGAGAGTTTGAGTGGGCGAGGTGTTTAAGAATGCGGTACCTAACTAGAAATATTGTTTTAAGCATATTAACGGTAAGTGCCCTTTTATTGTATACCCCAACTACGCTAAAAGAGATTGTTAACTGACAGCCAGCAGAAGGTTCTTTATTTCAAATATTAGCTGAAAGTAACTATTGTCAACCTCTAATTACTCTATGAGATTATGAACTCGAAAGTTCATTGCTTCACTTATAAACGTACGCCACCTATCCTTATCTTGAGCTAGTTCTATTCAGTCCCCCTCATTACACCCTATCCTTATCATGAGCTAGTTCTATTCAGTCCCCCTCATTACACCCTATCCCTATCTTGAACTAGTTCTATTCAGTCCCCCTCATTACACCCTATCCTTATCATGAGCTAGTTCTATTCAATCCCCCTCATTACACCCTATCCCTATCTTGAACTAGTTCTATTCAGTCCCCTTCATTACACCCTATCCTTGTAATGAGCTAGTTCTATTCAGTCCCCCTCATTGCACTCTATCCCTATCTTGAACTAGTTCTATTCAGTCCCCCTCATCACACCCTATCCTTATAATGAGATAGTTCTATTCAACCCACCTTAATACACTCTATCTCTATCTTGAGCTAGTTCTATCCAGTCCACCTCACTACACTATATCCCTATCTTGAGCTAGTTCCATACAGTCCACCTCATTATACACCATCTCTTTCAGATATATTCTAAGGTTATACCCTCATCTTCCTGTAGGTATTCCCACTGGTCATCTCTCTACCTATTGGGTTTGGCGGTCAATACCGTGAACGCGGTTCTAGATTCTCCCATTAGTGCTGCATGTCCTTCCCATCGTAATCTGGAGATTTGATTAAACTAATAATGTATTGTGATGAGTACAGGGTATCTTTCTAAGCACCTTGTTTTCGAACACCCTGATTTCAATATTTTTTCCCTTCGTGTAAGGTAAGACCACGTTTCACATCCATAGAGAACAACCGGTAAAGTTATTGTTTTGTAGATTCTGAGTTTTACACTCCGAATAGGTTGGCATTAGATAGTTTCAGGCAATTTCTTCTATAAAGAACTTCCTGCTAGAATTCTGAGTTTTACACTACGAATAGGTTGGCATTAGATAGTTTCAGGCAATTTCTTCTATAAAGAACTTCCTGCTAGATGTCACTGTACACCTCTCCTACCGTAGATAGGGTATATAGTGAATGTAACCTATCACATGGGGTGGACCACAGACTCTGTGTCCTCGTAAGTTGCGCGCCACAGGAAACACCTGCAGTTGAACGCGAGCTTTCACACCAGGGACAGTTGGGACGAATCACTAGTGTTAAAATGGTTCAAGTATTTGATACGTTAAGTTTATTTGAGCAGTACAAGCACAACATGCATATTCGTCTCCTTATTTTGTAAATGTTTCAAGGATAGAGAGCAATTTATCAAAACATTTTTCTCACATTCTGAAAAAATTGAAAAGCTTTGATTGATCTTACCTAAGGTCTTCTTTATGCATTGTACAGGAAGCACCATAAATTAACCTTTAAGTGTAAATTGGGTGCACCCATATATTTTTGCGCCGTTTATTCTTTCGCTTTAGAAGCTACAATACTACTGCGGCTTCTTTGACATCCATCGTAAGTGAATTGCGTGTGGCCGCTCGTATGAAATGCTGACGTTTTGTGGTGCCACACTGTCTCTTGAAAGTGACCCGTGCAAAAGGGCATTAAGGGAGACAGCATGCCTAGTGTGCCTCACTATGATCTCGGGGACAGGTGATTAATAATTCCACAAATTCTGGCTCAAATTCTTAACTAACCTCGCCCTTTCACTCTTATAATGATTCGTAAGAATTTTGCTCAAGTTCATTGCAATTAACTTTTAAAAAATACAAAAATTTTTGTGGTAAAAAATGGTATAATTTTACTATATTGTTAGTGTTATTGAATTGTATTGATAATAGCTATCAAAAGTGACAACTCCAGATCACATGACTTGACAAATTAGTCTCGCTACGATTAGAGGATAAAACTATTAAGTAAATTCCCACCCGAACCTTAACCTCACAGATCTAGAAAAAAACAGCATAGAATAAAACCCCACTTGGGATCATAACAACAATGGCATCAGTCTCGACAATTTGGTTTATCGGTACGAGTAAGGTCAGAGTTCGAAACTCGGTTGGATGTATCAAGATGATTTTTATCGAATGGTTTCCCCCCATTCCCTCTGAATTTGACCGGCTCCTTCTTAGCTCATTAGGGATCAAATGTGGATAGCTCCGCCGGATATTAATACGCGAAGCACACAAAATGAAAAAGTCAGAAACAAGATCACGTCCAAATCAGCCGTTTGTATACGGATTCAGTGATTTATTCAGCCCATTCGATTAGTTTCAGGCTTTTAGCGTTTAAACGTGCATACCTGGCTTAGATTCCTCTTTCAAAGTTGGAGAGGAATATTTGATTTTATCGAAGATGTACCCCTGTGAATGGCTGTATCCGAATCTACGATTATTCTCAAGATGTGTGCCTTGGTCTGTACTCTTCCCTCCAAGACTATTTAAATCGAACCATTAGTTCCTCCCCCTGGTTGGACTCTTGTTATGAAGACGTTAAGTTGGTTTGGAATCCGTGGGGAAGTCGTACGATTAGCAATAACGGAGTATTCTGACCAGAGTTGACAAACTATTTACGTTTCAACTTTTACCAATTTTTTAGTCCTAAAAATAAGTTTTTTACAAGTATTTTAAATTCAAAACTATTAATTGAAAATCTTCGTTATTTCACGATATTCTTTTAAATGTAGTTTCGTGTCTGAGTGTTTGCAGATTAAGCAGACCGCGTTAAAACTGTACTTATGATACATTATCCATACCTTGGTTCATATTTGACACTTCATACATATGTTTTGTTCTCTATACTCACGTTAAAATGAGAAAAACTCGAAGGTACAATTTAAACCAGCCCTACTTTATCCTGGATACATACCACGCCACGTCGCAGATTGAATTTAAAATTTTTTTTTTTCTCAAAATTACGCGTTTTTTTTAGCATTGCGTTTTACGTCCATCCGCTAATTTGTTAGGGATGAGAAAGGTTGAATTAAGAAGAATAGTACACAAATTTGATTGGAGGGAGAGTGGAAAACAATATAAGAAAAACCACCCTCACTACACGCGAAAGGTTTTCTAACCCCAATATCACTGTCTTTTCCAGTTTAGTCTATTGCGTGAGTGACATCCTTAGTCAATTCGACCACCGAAGAGGGTTTAACTATTGTTAAAACTAATAGTTTACATTGGATTATGCTCTTCTGGTTCGTACTTTGATCATTGCAAACATAGATGAAAATTACATTGATTTAAGTATTTCCCTGTCGCCCCGATTCCCCTGACTTATCCATATTTTTCAGGTGCGTATCAACCCTGTCTAACAGTTGAGGTGAGGGTTTTATATCGACGCACTCGCCTCAGTGGTGTAGATAGTTAACGCGCTAATTCTGTTTTGAGCTTGACTGCTGAGGATGTGGAGATCGAAGTTCAAAAGTTAATCGAGGTTCATCTCACTCGGGTGAACTGGGGGTGGTTTTCCCTAAATAGTTTTCCACTCTCCCTCCACAAAAATGTGGATTTATTTCTTCTAAGTTCAACCTTTCCAATTCCTAACCCATTAGCGTGATTAGTACTTAAGCATATAACCTGAACGGGTATTAAGACGTGGTGCTATAATTTATAATTTTAATATCGACGTATTACACTTTACTACCCGTTTATGTTTTCCGCATATTTACGCTTGATTGATAGGGGTGAAGACAGAATTTTGGGGAAGTATACATAGTAGAGGCGGAAAGTCGGAACTTTATAGAGAAAATAAAACCTCAGCACTCCCTCCCTGTCTGGATTCGAGTCCTCGGTTCCCAGACACCGGCAAACTGGACTAGACGAACTTTACGTTTAGTATGCTTACCCGCCGATGAGTGTTTCTGTAAGTTGAGAGCTGATGTAATCAGTTCAAAAAAAGTGCACGTACGTAATATACTCCTGATAAAGAGGTACGATTAAAACAACACACACATATGCTGTTTTAATCTCTGAAAAGATTTGTTAAGCTCGCATTTTGTTCTCATAATATGTAACCCTACAAAATACTTATGAGTTCATATCACGTTTGTTAAGCCGAGAAATTATATACAAGATTGTACTCGAACCAGAAAACGTATTAAAGTGCGGTGTTCTACATTCTTCTTTTGTCAAACCGAAATCAGAGTAAGTTAAATATTATTTTCATTTCAAATCGATTATTTTTCAATTTTGTTGTATTTAAAAAATATATAGGAAAACGGGTTCAGTGTTTTTTTTAAGTAGAATACATAAAACCACGCCACGGTGGGACAAGCTGTATTAATTACCTAAGTTATACGTAATTCTTGGAGTGAGACGGGCCCTTTTAAAAGCCAATAACTAGTTTTCAAACACAAGGCACGATCTAATTTCACTTGTTTGTTGTTGATGTGAGTACAGGGGTTATAATTTCGGTTGAGGGAACTGAGGATGGTTTTCCTTAATTGATTTCCTTGTTGGTTTTTTCAAAATTATTTTTATAGAATTGAAATAAACAAAAAAATGGAAAAGAAATAAAAAGGTTAAATAAATGTTGAAGTTTCCCATTTTTGAGAAATTTATTTATCCAACAGGGATTCGAAAACCCGATTTCCCCGTCATCAGCAATCCAGCTTATTTCAAGAGTGACTCCAGCCTACGGACTAATTCTATCTTGCCCACAAAAGATTTAGCAAACAAACAATTGTGTTCATAAAAATATACTGACTAGTAACTAATTACTTTATGAGAAATGATGGATTAAACAGCCAAGAGGTAATGTTTGTTATTTACGGCTATATCTGCCTCTAAATATCATATTCTTTAAATTTAAAAATTACACCTGGACACGGGAATCATTTTTCACTCAAGCACGTCCATCAAAGACGCTGCCTTAAAATATTGGTGAATAGTTACCCTGGTTATGGGACAACTCCTGGATAGCTCAGTGGTTAGAACATTGGTGTACTAAACCAAAGATCCTGGGTCAGATTCCTGTATCCAGGTTTTGTTTTAAATTTAAAGATCATTTATGAGAAATATAAAGTTGAAATTTTTAGTTTAATATTGTTTCAAAACATCCCACTATTTTTTTTAACCCACAAGGCCCACGATATCCTGAAGGTTGCCGACCTTTGCCTTAGACCATTCGAACATCGAATAAGATTTTTCCACTATTGAAACATAAAGTGTACATAAAATATGACAACTAATTGTATGTGCATTAAAAACATTCAATATATATATAATACACTAATACATATATAATATATATATAATACACTAATACTAATACACACCCAAAAGAGATAATTACTTATTTTAGGCACCCCTGCTATTTGTAGTTTGTTGTCCTTCTTCTGGCCTAAGCCTCGGGAACGATTATAGATTTCAATAAAACTCTTCCTGTCAGTTTAAATACATATATATATATTACTTACTATTATATATATATATTATATATATTACTTACTATTATATATATATTACTTACTATTATATATATATTACTTACTATTATATATATATTACTTATTTTAGGCACCCCTGCTATTTGTAGTTTGTTGTCCTTCTGGCCTAAGCCTCGGGAACGATTATAGATTTAAATAAAACTCTTCCTGTCAGTTTAAATACATATATATAATATATATGGCCTAAGCCTCGGGAACGATTATAGATTTAAATAAAACTCTTCCTGTCAGTTTAAATACATATATATAATATATATATATGTATTTAAACTGACAGGAAGAGTTTTATTGAAATCTATAATCGTTCCCGAGGCTTATATATGTATTTAAACTGACAGGAAGAGTTTTATTGAAATCTATAATCGTTCCCGAGGCTTAGGCCAGAAGAAGGACAACAAACTACAAATAGCAGGGGTGCCTAAAATAAGTAATTATCTCTTTTGGGTGTGTATTAGTATTAGTGTATTATATATATATTATATATGTATTAGTATTAGTGTATTATATATATATTATATATGTATTAGTATTAGTGTATTATATATATATTATATATGTATTAGTGTATTATATATATATTGAATGTTTTTAATGCACATACAATTAGTTGTCATATTTTATGTACACTTTATGTTTCAATAGTGGAAAAATCTTATTCGATGTTCGAATGGTCTAAGGCAAAGGTCGGCAACCTTCAGGATATCGTGGGCCTTGTGGGTTAAAAAAAATAGTGGGATGTTTTGAAACAATATTAAACTAAAAATTTCAACTTTATATTTCTCATAAATGATCTTTAAATTTAAAACAAAACCTGGATACAGGAATCTGACCCAGGATCTTTGGTTTAGTACACCAATGTTCTAACCACTGAGCTATCCAGGAGTTGTCCCATAACCAGGGTAACTATTCACCAATATTTTAAGGCAGCGTCTTTGATGGACGTGCTTGAGTGAAAAATGATTCCCGTGTCCAGGTGTAATTTTTAAATTTAAAGAATATGATATTTAGAGGCAGATATAGCCGTAAATAACAAAAATTACCTCTTGGCTGTTTAATCCATCATTTCTCATAAAGTAATTAGTTACTAGTCAGTATATTTTTATGAACACAATTGTTTGTTTGCTAAATCTTTTGTGGGCAAGATAGAATTAGTCCGTAGGCTGGAGTCACTCTTGAAATAAGCTGGATTGCTGATGACGGGGAAATCGGGTTTTCGAATCCCTGTTGGATAAATAAATTTCTCAAAAATGGGAAACTTCAACATTTATTTAACCTTTTTATTTCTTTTCCATTTTTTTGTTTATTTCAATTCTATAAAAATAATTTTGAAAAAACCAACAAGGAAATCAATTAAGGAAAACCATCCTCAGTTCCCTCAACCGAAATTATAACCCCTGTACTCACATCAACAACAAACAAGTGAAATTAGATCGTGCCTTGTGTTTGAAAACTAGTTATTGGCTTTTAAAAGGGCCCGTCTCACTCCAAGAATTACGTATAACTTAGGTAATTAATACAGCTTGTCCCACCGTGGCGTGGTTTTATGTATNTACAATTTGAAGGTTTTATTTCCAAGACTATGTTGTCATTTTTCAAAAGCTGTATTTAGCTTAGCCCTAAACTAAAGGTACTAAACTAAATTAGTATGGTCTTGGTAAATTAAGTCCATGAGCTATTTTGATACCCCTTGATAGGAGATTTTTTTTTATATTCCCAGTTTAGTATTGAAACTTTTTTGACATTTCTAACTCGATATTTACACCCTTATTCATAAAATGTTTCGACACCCCTCCTTAAGAGAATTTCCGATATATCTATATTGATATTGACAACCCTCCTGAAGAGCTTTTTTTATCGGTTTTATCTCGATAATGACAACCATCTTCCTTATTTTAACCAACCTATATTAAATAATATGAATCTGAGGGCCCTAGAATTTTTGACGAGGGGTAGGGGGGGTCATAAATGGGATTAAATAGGGTTTATTCGCTATCGTTGAGTATACAATAAACTATCTGAAGAATGCTTATCGGGTTTATTCTTTAGCAATGAGAAGTAACTTTTTTTTTAGCCGTACAAGCGTTAGTAGAGTGCTTAAAAAGATTAACTTAATTTTTACATTTAAATTTGTTAAAATATAATTTGAGACGATTAAAAAAAATTGTATGGAACTCCGCACGAACTTTCTCAATCTATTGTTTAAAAATTTATATTTGTAGGCTATATTTGGACCACAAGGGTCAACATCTCGTATTAAAATGTTGACTTCCGGTTAAAATTTTCGACATTTTATTAGGTGTTGCACATCTTCAGGTCATCGTATTGCTATTAAATTCCTCATTTATATATTTTGACCAATAACAAAAAATGTAAATATTGACTATTGAGTCCAAAATGATAGAGATAAATCATTTCTGTACAAACATTTCCCCTAATAGGTTAAAGGAAAAAGAACAAACTTTGGATCCTATAAGCCAAGAGGTATAAGTGGCAAATTAAAAACAACAACTAGTTAAGTGCGTAGGTGATCTCAAAATGTGCAAATATGTCTGGAGGTAAGGAGATATAAATGATTTATCCATCCTGTGCTGAGATCTGGTGGCATATCACTTAACCTCTTACCAACATTTAATTGAAATGTTTGGAGCTCAAGGGATCCAAGTGCACTTGTAGCTCTTTACTACCAAGTATTATCTCAGTTTGGATTAGATGATACTGTAAACATGTAGTTCTGCTATGAATGTATCTGTAATTGACTTTTTCTGTGGGTGCGAAATAAGTCAGGCTCTATTTTTAATAGTTATTCATGTTAGTTTTATTAAGTCAAGCTTTGGTCAGTTTTAAGTTTTTAAAGAAGGACAAAGTCTGAAGAAAATCTTAACCTCGAAATTGATGTTATATTTTTGTAATTCCTTTTGTTTTCATTTTCAATTTGCCTAAATGAAAACATAATTAGAAATTGAAATATTATTCACATTTATATACCCGATATAGCACTATGATATGATAATTTATTATAAAGTTGTTGAATTGATGGCTTTATTTAATGCTATTCCTAATATTGCCAATATGGGATTTTTTTCATTTCAATCTCATCTTTATACGCAAATTCCTAATATGTAATAATTATTATCATATTAACAAGGCATACAGTCCAACCTTAATTTTCATCGGCCTAGTACTTATGCGTGTGATACGTGTGGGGAAATAACAAATTAAAATAGACCATGGAGGTACTGAAGGGAAAAAACAGGCAAAATTCCATAAGGAACTACAACTTCGCAAAGCAGTGGTTGCACGATTGGCCAAAGATGGGTGCTATAGTTTGTATAGTGACAGTCAAGTTGCGATATGCTTTGAATTGCAAAAAACTATGCCAACGCTTCATTTAACCAATACTAAGGCAATACCTTAGGCAACTATGGACATACAATTTGGGTATACATAATATTGTAAATGTAACTGCAAACTTTTACATGTGGTACGAAGGACAAACTTCTCGTGGGTGCAAGTAATTTGGGTTATGTCTTTTAAATTTGTTCGTAATCTTCCCCCTAATGTCAAGCATGACAGTGACAATTGGGAAGGCCAGAACAAAAGTCACTTCACTGTGAAATTCTGGCTGTACAACACTAGGAATTCACTAATCGAAACTGTCGACCATTGCTTTTTGATATGTAGGCACTCTTATAATGAATGTAACCAAGACGGTGGTTTCTCAGAGTTAAAAAAAGAGTAAAAGGGGTATTTATCTCCCTGAACACTGGGCAGAACTGGTGGCATCCACAAGCAGAAAGTTCATTGTGGTGCGTATGCAGGATGAAGATTTTACTGTCCTCAAGTCTCTTAAACCTTACTTTATAAAATCAGTAAAAGGAATCTGAAGTATGCAGGTGTTGTGTTTTAAGAAAGCAAGTTCCCTCACATTATTCTACAAGACAACTGCTGGAGGTGAATTTGAATCGTTCGACAAGCTAGAGATAAAGTCCACACTTGCCTGAAAAGTCTCAACCTGATTTTCCAGTAGCAACTGAAAAGCCTAAAATCAAGTATGCTAAATTTGCTCCATGAACTGTCGCGGTTTGTGCATCCAGTTTTTCACAGGTTATATCAAAGTATTCCTCACCACAACCAACCAGGACAAAATTTACCTCAGGAAATCCAACTAAACGCGCCTAATGCAGACGATGAGGTTGATGAACTTAACATATGTGTGGCACAAATGAGAATTGAAGATTTTTAGGTCTAGATTTTCTTAACCGTTCTCTCTTATAATATACCAGAGATTTTTGTGATTTTGTAATCTAATTAGCCTAAACATTTTCATTCAATGACTGTCATTTATAGAACTTAGAAAAACGTATTTTTAAATTTTATTAATGTTGTAGAATTTTTTCATGTATCTTTTTNGAAATATATGAGAAAAAATTAAAACTCCAATAAAGCAACTTTTTTTTTATTTGGCCCAATTGTATCTGTTATGTTTCAACCTTTCAACCTTTACTTGGAAGCCAAGGGCTATAAGTGTTGATTAATATTATTAATTAAGCTATAGACTCAATGTTTTATTTTCAAAGAACAATTTTTTCTATCAGACAATGAGATAACAATACAATAATCACTATACAACTCAACAATATTTCCAACATCATTTAGTTCAATTACGGTTGAAGTCAAACTTTGAACTGAGTTTACACAAAATGTAGTTTTTGTCACTTGTATTCCTTGGCTTCTAGGTTCTTCTAATATTTAATTAGTCTATGGAATTTGAGATTTATTGCGTTAAAACATAAGTAGTCACTTTACAACTAAAGCTTAAAAGCATAGAAAATTATATTTGCCAATATCTCAGAGACTTTTGGTTTTGTAAAAATGTATTTCAAATACAAGTTGTTTTAATAGTGCTACGATTTACAATGATGAGTTATATAGTATCTCAAATAGTTGCGGAGATATAAACATTTCTGATTTGTAAAGTACCCTAAATGTCATTGTTTGATTAGGGGGGCTTAGCACGAGTCTTATTGACCCTGGATGTATTCTTGTTGATGAGTAATATAATATTTATATTTACATACTAATTCGTACCGATATATAATTAGTAAGTATTAAATATTGTAAATACTAGGTGCAATGTCCTAGTTGTAGCTAATTTTTCTTAGCACTGCTTCTTACTACCTGCTTAAGTTGTACGCATATGTATCAATTACGCTATTGAGCTATGAATGAGAATGGCTGAATTTAGAGGAAATGTACCCACGATTGTGTGGTTGGAGAGTGGAAAACCCTTTTGGAAAACCACCCACAGTACACCTTACCAGGATTCGAACCCCGATCTTCCTTTCATCGGTGGTTTAGTCTAACACGAAAGTGACGGCTTAGACCATGCGACTACCAAAGCTGGTTTAATTTGTTTGACATTCGTGCCCTAATATATTTTTCAGGGCCATAACTAAGGGAATGCGACTACCAAAGCTGGTTTAATTTGTTTGACATTCTTGCCCTAATATATTTTTCAGGGCCATAACTAAGGGGGTTTATTTGAGGGGTAAGCCTCTTTCCTCATATCCCCCGCTAAAGGTGTCATTTATGAACTTTTTAGTATTTCTAAATTCATTTAAGGTGGTAGTTTTTTTTTGCATTTCATAAAAGTCAAACTACCAACAATTTTGTGTTTGTTTACAACATTTAAATTGTTTCAAGAGGAAAACATTGTCAAAAAAAATGTGCTGCCATCTATGGCTAGGGGACTTCACTAAGAGATACTGCAAGTAGATACCACCCCCACCCAACCCCCCGTTTCCTACCTAATCCACCCTCCCCCATGAATCTGAGTATGGCCCTTTAATCTTGTGTGTTTAGAAACTGCAGTTAAATATTTCATTATAAATGTTCCAATTAAAATAAAAACGAAAAAGATAAATAATGAATCGGAACATGGCCTTAATTTAACCAGCCAAAAATAAAAGGCCACAAAAACGGTTAAAAGTCAAATCGACGGAATGCGGCCGAAGTGTCTTGTGGTTTATGTCCCGGGCACACATTCTCAGCAGGATATTTTGTGAGAAAGAAACATCACGTGTTTGTCTTGATCGTCCGACCTATTAATGAAATATAGAAGGATATATCTATCCTTTTTTTTTTCCAACCACTGAAACTTCTTGGAAATTGAACACGATCACGCATTCTATCACGCAAACATGAAAATGGCTGAAGTCACGGTGTTGCCAGTTTTACATATAAACACGACTTGATTCACCCGAACTAATCTGTAAACAACTTTGAGACGAGTTTGAAGTAATAAGTGGTGCTTTTGAAAGACTTAATATGGTTAACTGTCTTAGGTCATACCTAAATTACGGCACATAAATATTATCGTTCACTTAAGTCTATTAAGCGAGGAACTTGGGTTGATAGGATAATCTGGTTATACCTTAGAATGTACTGTATGTATAATATTTAAACAATTGAGATTATACAAGGATCGATTTTTTTTAAATAACTAGCAAATGCATAAATATTAAAATTAATACTACCTGACTTTAGTTTTAAATATAGTTTTCGTATCCTAAAAGCTCACCAAAATAAAATATATACATAATTTACGTTAGTTATTAAATGTACGGACGCAAATTAATAATGGATTCTTGATGTACGAGTTGTAAAAATGTAAAGTCTTATAACATAAGGTGTTGAGCTATAGATTTGCACAAAAAACACAAACCATCGTTGGGTTTTACTACTTAAACTGTAGTTTGGACACGAAAGAAAGTTTACTTAGGTGATCTTTCATCTGCGTACGTACGACTAGTATTTCATAATGGCGGAGATAATGTGTTTGGTGTTTTCAATATAAAGGTTGTAACATATATAGCTCAAGTCAAGATAATTGTGAAATTATTTACGTATTGCTTAACACATGCTGATAAACTAGTGTTTAGAGCTGTAATTATATAGTGAGCTTCGACTCAAGTCGCAAACTTTGTGTTTCCTAGGGCGCAAATGAATTTCTGAACTTTTTCTCAGGCGCATATTTATTTATTTTAATTTCCAATTATTGGTAGGTTTAAGGTTAGGAAAAATAATTTATGTAGACAATACATTTAGTCACATTCTCTCACAAATAAAATATTCTTTAGTGAAACATTAAGAAAAAAGGTATGTTAACTATGTGATTTGTAATATAATGTTTGTAAATGTATTTCACTTACTATATTTTTAAAGTCCAGATCATAATTGGAAGCTACAGTTCTTAAACAGTTTCTTGGATTAGCATCTGAAAGGTGATATCTATATTTCGTTTTCACATTCACTATGAAGAATAGTGATTCGCAAAGATAAGATTATCCAAAATATGATTTAATCTTCATCGCAAAGATAACCCTCCAAAGAAATTTTGAGTGGTCTACCAGATTTCAGAATTTTTCTATCTGTATGGCAAGCCTTGTAGTTCCGAAATCTCTGATTCCATTTCTTCAATATTCTTTTCATACATTTTAATAGAATATTTGGCAATAATACCCACGAAATTAGTTGGATTTTCCAAAAATATACTAGTGGCTTGATTTCACGAAATTGTGCAAATATTTGATTGAATACCTCGCCCAACTTTTCTATTAATCCACCAAAACAACATTTTCTTGCGGTTCTTGGCATGTTTAGAAAATGTGTCAATACATCTTTGTCTATTTTTTATTTTCAACGGGAACTCAATTTCAGTATGAATAGTTTGGTGGGTGTATGCAACATGGTCTAAGGGCGCGAAGTTGGCGACCCCATGGCTATTAAATTTATTCGCAGTAAGTTTTACCTCAGAGAATAAAACGTACCACGCATAGTCGGATACACATAGTAAACGTCAATCTCGTATAGTTTTTTTTAAAGTTACGGGAAATTCAAGGCTCGAATGCCAGCAAAGTGTATTGAGGCTATAAATGGTTTACCACTCTCCTTGCACGCAAATGTGAGTACTTTTCCTCTAAATTCTACCTTACTCATCCTTTAATCATAAGTTCAATAACATGGTGATGGCCTGGATTGATAATAAGACGCAATACAAATAAAAAAGATCACGTAATATTTTATCATTGACATTAATACATTTTTGTAGTTTTTTCATAGACAATATTGAATAGAATTTTCGAATGGGTGAGAAATCAAACCCAAGACCCTAAGAAGGCAAAACCTTTATAAACTGAGGCAAGGTGTTGAACAATTTCTTATTTTGGATAAAAACTAACCGATTTACTTTAATAAATAAGAAGGTTACCAAAACAAGTGTGTTCCAGTCCAAGAACATCTATTTTGCGGTAGAAAAGTAGATTTAGAAAATATAAATAAACTTATCGTTGTCAATATCGACCAAATATAGCAATTATTATTATTATTATTTAATAGGCACTAATACTATTTGTCATAACAAATACTAAGACATCTAAATATATTAAAGTAGCTTTACACGTGGTTGCAACAGTCAGCCATACCGAGATTCCAGCGTATTTGCATAACAAAAGATCCACATTATGAATTTTTCACGTCAGTAACTGTTTTCTCGCTAGCTTATTTTTATAGGAGGCCCGAGCACAGAAACCATCTTAAGTGGGTGAGGTCATGGCATTGTTTTATAGCTACATGGTGACCATGTTTTACAAGTTTCAAAACGAGATTTTTTTTTCGAACCGATTACAGGTTACCTTACCATGGTTCAACCAGCTTTACATTTTTGACCAAATATACAGAGTTTCGTAGTTCGATCCCACCCCCATTTCAGCCCTATTCTCCTATTCCACTCTTGTAAAAATATAGTATTTTGTGACGCTCTTTGCTTGGTTGATATATTGTGTAACGTATACAATGAATACACGTAAACAATTATTGTCACTAAGCCAAGTAATGCTTTTTTTTTAGTACAACCGCTATGTTGGACGCGACTCAATTATGGCAAAGCTTTTTTAAATAAAGTTACTCCCACTTGGAAGAGCTGTTCCTCACTGATTGGTCGAAATGACATAATAATCAAGGAAGGAGCCGATACCCTTCAAGTTTGCAACTAGCGAAGTTTTAGAGAGAAACTCTCTATAATTGTAAGGGATTGCATATTTAAGAATAAAATAGCCAAAGCTATTATTTATGCTTTTAGTGAGGATTACTCCATTTAGATATAATATTCTAATTTAAAAAAAATTCTTTATAGCTTAGTGGTTAGAGCTTTGGCGTACCAAGATAACGGTCCCGGGTTCGAGTCTCATAACCAGGTGGGGTTTTTTAATTTTCAGAGTATGATATCTAGATAGAGTAATCCTCACTAAAAGCATAAATAATAGCTTTGGCTATTTGTTTTTTAAATATTCAATACTTTAACATTATAATAATGGTAAGAATGGCAACATTAAGCCAACTACCGAGTCGAAGGTGGCTGCGTTATCTGATAGCTCGTGATCTTGATAAAATAACACATTTGTAGCCGAAGATTTCCGCACGTCCATTATAGACTCTGCCTTAAAATATGGGTGAAGAATGATCCTGAGAACGGATAGATTCCTGGATAGCTTAGTGGTTAAAACATTGGCGTAACAAGCCAAAGGTTCCAGGTTCGATTCCCGTGTTCAGGTGTCATTTTTCAATTTTCAAAGTATGATATCTAGATGGAGTAATCCTCACTAAAAGCATAAATAATAGATTTGGCTATTTGAGTCTTCCACATTAATACTCTGACGGTAGCGGTGCACGTAAAAAAACTTTCGCCACAACATTAGTGGAATGAGTTATCTTAGAGCAAATTATTTTTAGGTGTGGTGGGTATTGTTTTCCCCAAATTCTTCAACTGGTTAAGAAGAATGCAACCCTTGCAGCTTTTCGTGACGAATCAAAAGAACTAAGGTGCAGTATTGCTTTTTATCAGAAACGTGCATCTTAAAGTGTTTTTTTTTATTCTTGCCTTCATTTTTTTCTGTAAAAAGAAATAAGTTTAAGAAAGGGGCAGTAACCTTTTGGGGGCCGTTGTTTGGTGGTTTTGTGAGTTACAACAGAAGGTGTCTTTTGTTTGTTTACTCTCGGTGTGCCGTATTTTATGAGCGAACCTAGTAGCGTTTGAGGGAGGCGGTTTTCGCCTCTCGACACCTAATATGGGTGAGAAGGACATTATGACCTTACAAAAAATAAAAAATAAAAATTGTGTGGTAACTTTATTTGGCTTGTAGAAATCGACCAAGAATATGAATAAAAAACATAAGTTTATATAAAAAAAGTATGTTGCTTAGAGATTAAGGAGCTCTTCTAAAAATCTACAACTGTTTCTGGTTAGATCCCAGAAAATTTAATATTGTGGGGAGAGTTATCATGCTGGGTATATTCTACCATGTTTGGTAATAAGTCTGAGGGTTGACATTAGATATATAAGATTTGTGCCAAAACGCGTGTTTAGAAAGTATAAGCCAACTTTAAAAATAATAATAGCTACAATTATATTTTATAGGAAAGAGTTGTTTAAATAGATAATACACTAAATCAAGAAGAATTTCTGGGATTTGCCCCGCAACACACGTTTAGGCTACTCGCGATTCGCACGAAACAATCTAAAAACGAGATGACGAGGTTGAGTTTTTAGGATCATCATCCTGAAACTATAGATGAAAAATTCCCACAATGTACCAGTACATGATTTCAAATCTAATACGGTACTTTGGTTCAGTGCTATCACCCAAAATACAATATTTTGTACTCCAACGAGTGAGAATGAGAAGGGTTGAATAGCTGAAGTGCACCCTCCAATAGAGAATTAGAAAGCTACCACTAGTGCTTGCAATCCATTTAGGGGTCAGTATGGTCTAACGCGCTACTCTCACAGTAGACTAGACTGCCGATGACGTGGAGATTAAGGTTCGAATCTCAATCGGGTAGTCCGAGGTTGTTTCCAAAATGGTTTTCCACTACCCCATCCACACAATTGCGGGTACACCTAATCTAAATATAACCTTATAAATCCCTAAAAACATTAGTGTACCGGTAATTAGTGAATAAGAATATAACCCGAACGGGTATTAAGACGTGGTGCTAGAAAAAACTAGTGCTTAGAGTTGGGATACGAACATTTAACTTTTCATCAACAGCCAATAAGTTAAACAACCAATATCACATAGCTTTTAAAAATATTTTAATATTGTTAAAATGGCCCACTAAAATAAAATTAAAAAATTTGACAAATGAACAACATACGTAATAATGAAATTACTTTTGCGTTGAACTAAAAAAAACGCACCAGGCTTTTACTACAAAATCATAGCTGTAAGCTTATCGTTTTTATATTTGACGCCAAAAAGACAAACAAAAGCCAATTAACTATTTTGTAAATATATTGGGCGCAACAGTATAATATTCTCAAAGAAATTGCACGTATGTTTATTTGCCTAGTTGATATTAAAGTTCTATAGTCCAATCATAATAGGAAGAACATATTTTACAGTCAAAATTGATAAAATTTTACTATTTTATTAGTATTCTGTTATAGGTATAGATTATGTATCAAAAGTTACAACTGCATATAACATGACTTGACGTATGAATATAGGAGTGCGCATCACTGATCATTAGGGCTTGCATAAAACGGGATGTTTCTCGGAATGAAGGGGCCCCAAGGCCATAGTCATGGCTTATGGAAGGGGGTATAGACATTGAGAGTAGAAATATCTAAATATAAATATATTATTTTAACATGTATTTATCAAATCAAAGAAAAAATTAACAATAACCATTGTATTATTAAAATATGGTATATATTTATTTTATAGATAGATCGAATCTTATGTTTCCCGGATTCACGTCTTAAATTTTCTTTCGAATCTCAAATCCTTGAATCTTTAAAAATGTAAAATTGTAGTTAAAGTGAAACTATTCAAAATTTAATTTAAAAAAGTAGTTTAAGGCTTAGTGCCACTGACAAATAATATATATTTGGTTTGTCCATGTCTATTATGTCATAAGCCACAAAGTGTACCCTTTTATTTAGTAAATTAATTATATTAATGCAATAACTTTGTCATTTTTTATTTTTTTTACTCTACCTAATTCAAACAATTTTTAAATTCCTTTTAAAAATGTGTTTAATCTTGTTCATATTAATTCAAGCTTTTCATTGTATTCAAGATACTTTTTTTAGATTTTTACTAATCTCGAATCTCACAAACACCATAGGATTCAAGGGCTTCGAGGAATCAAGTATTCAAGCCTTATATTTCTAATTTATTTTAACACTTAGGTTTACTTAAACACCAATTTAAAAAATTAGCTAAATAATGAGCTAATCTAAATGGACCAAAACATTAATTGCGAATATTGTAAACTATTCGATTCGGTAATCGATGAGTAATACATAAAAACTGTATTTAAAACCAAAACCCGATTGAATTAAAACGAGATTAAAAAATTTCCTTGGACATTAGACTATGCGTGACAGTATATTTAGTAAGGTTTATAGGAGGAATATTATGAACATTGTGTCTTTGTATGACATACAAATGTTATTAGATCTTATATATATATATATTCATACGTCAGTTTATATAATATTCAGCTTATTGTATTGCCATGACAAATCCTCTCAATGCCGATAAAACAACTATAATAATAATCAAATATCGGTCTAATACCATTTGCCTCGAGTCCATATCTTTAAAAATGTTCCCTTTTTCAAGTAAAAATTAATAAATGTAGGATTAATAATTACAGAAAATGAAACTTTTTTATATGCTATAGAAGTAGCATCGTACATTGAACGAATTTATTGAATGTGCTTATAATATTTATTACGTAATAAAGACCAAATATGTCACTTTTAAGTTAAATTTTAATTTATAATTATTTTACTAATCTAATAATATACAATATTTATTTTTAGATTGAACTAAAACGTTTCCCCGCAAATACTCGTATTATAATTGATTTTAACGATTGCATAAAATTGTAATTTCATGGTAAGCCTTTCAAATTTAGATTCGAGCTATTTTTTTATTATTTCTCACATCTCTAATAATAATTATAGTAATACAAATGTTATAATAATAATGATAATAATTATTATAGTGATGATTATAACATTAAAAATAAATATATTTACATGATTTCAATGTTCAATTTCTTTAGTTTCTAAACCAACGTTTATATTTTGATTCCACTACACACAGAGCTGCTAGTTTTTTTTGTTTTTTTTTAGCAAATTTGTCATCCGATTGCCTAGTTAGATAAGCAACAAGTGGATCACTTATGAAAGGTGGGTTGACCAACCAAGGTGACATAAGGGGCATGTCATTAGAACTGTCACGCTAGCAGGTAATAATCAAACTAACGAGAAGCTATTAATGTTCGCTTTCTTATACGAATCTATAGGAACATTAAACAAAACAAAATTATCATAACCTTTTTACAAGGCGAATAAATTATATTTAACTATTAGCCTACTCTTGACATTGATAACGGTGAAATTGGAGTTCGAATCCCGGTTTGGTGTTCTGAATGTGTCTTCCCTAAACTGTTTTCTACTCGTCCACCACACAAACGCGTGGAGCACATTAGCACATGTGGAGATAGCACAAAAGAATAATAAGATACAGTGCTAAAAAAAAATAACCACTTGATTATCAATGGTTTATCACTCAGTATAAATATTATATTGAACTTCAAACCACACGTACTTCGCTTTATTTCGCACTACTTGAAGTCTAGAATCACCCGCTTCAGTGGCCGAATGATCTAAGGAATTGGTTCATAAACTGGTACGCGTACCACCAGTGGTACGTACAAGTATTCCCTCTGGTACTCCGTGAGAAGCCTAACAAAATAAATCAATTAAAGATGTAAAAGATAGGGCCTATCTTATAATATAATATCTTATAATATACGACGACGAGTGTAAAACCATCAATATACCCAACCGCGATTCAAACCCCAATCTCCCTATAGTCGGCAGTCTAGTTTATTGTGATAGTGACACCTTCGACCATGCGGCGACCGAAGCAGGTTGGAGTGATTTGATGGTTATGGTCAGATAGGGGTTTGACTCTGGATAAGTGTAGTGAATTTTACTAAATGAGTTTCCACTCTCCCTTCACGTAAATTGGAGTGCATTCATTATAGATTCTACTTTACTAAACCCTACCCTGTTAGCGTAAATACGCAGATAGCCCAAACGGGTAGTAAGACGTAGTGTGCAAGGAAAACTAACGTTAACGCTGAGCTAACTCTATAGTAAATAAGCTGATGACGCAACGTAAATTAAAACAACGAAACACATAACTTTAACTAATTTAACAGCTTTTTTTTTCTATTCCAGACAAGCCACGAACCCCGTACCTAAGAAACAACATAAAGCAGCAACTTTTTTTTATTGTATTTTGCATCTTTTTTTAAAAGAAAAAGACTTCAAACACATTATTATAGTACACGTCGTGTCTGACAAGCGCTTTCTTTCTAAAAATTTACACGCATTGTATTATATAACGATCATTTCGTTAATCAAGGGTACAAGAAACAACAACATATTTTTACTGGTATAATAACCTTAAATAGTGGGCGTTATCAAAAACACATCTCACGGCCCTCGAAATAAACGTTTCTCTTCTTCCTTTCCATCCACCATACGGGAGAGCGTGTCTCTTCTTCGACGTGGCGCGTACCTTATAGACCTGTACACACGAGACTTTTTGTTTGCTCGTCCTTAAGAGCGTGCGTCACATACCCATCAACTCTGTGTTACAGTCGGCTCGAAATCCTAGAGTTACACGAACATTAATGCACGTGGATCATTTCTGATTAAACATGAATGGAGATAACGAGTTGATAGAAGTTCCTAATTCTAAACATTGTTGAAATATTAAATTATATTTGGATAAAAACTGTATTGAAAAGGCAGTTTTTGACCATTTTATAATGGCTTCACAGATAAGCACTGTGCACAAATCTTCATTCTATCATAATACTGTAGTTATTAATAAGAAACTTTGCCGCTTGTTTCCCCATCGTCACCGCGGAAAGTTTCTAGTTATCATTCGAATACGCATGCACTGCACGCATTTCTGGCATATCGTAGGTATTTTATTTTCCCTTTAACTTCCATAGCTCGCGCGAGCCGGAAACTGAGTTGGGTTTGCTATGATGCACGCTCTTAAGAGACCATCTCACTTCACGGATAGCATCCGACTTAGGTAGTTAATACAACTCCAATCTAACGTCGCATCGTGGTGTGGTTTTCTGTATTCTACTTTAGTAAACAGTTTAATTTAGACGAGTGGGACAATTTTACCGCATTAAAAACATTCTATATAACTTAAAAATAACTGTTTTTAGATTAAAAAAACTATTTAAGGTGGGGAGTTATTTTAAAGTTTTTATGTCAAAACTTTTTATTGGCCAAAATAAATAAAATATTTCTCCAGTTTCAAGGTTTAGTTTGATTTTCTTCACACTGTGATATCAACAGTTGTTGAATATCTGTCATAAGCATAGCGACACTAGATGAAAGACTTTTCATATTAAAAGAAAAAGTTGTCATTAAAATCTAGGACATCCTTGACAGATATTCAACCATTGTTGATATCCCCATGTGAATAAAATTAAACTCTATGTTTCTACTGGAGGAATATTTAATTTATTTTGCTGATTTTTTTGTTGTTGCTATAAAAACTGAAAAAAAAGTCCTAACTGATAAATATGTCATCATTATCAAACAATCCAGGTTTTTTTATTGTGGTCATTCCAGAATATTTTTCAATAATTGAGTATTTTTTAGTGGCTTTGAAGCTTCAGAAATGCCATTCTCATACAACAAAAATATTGTGAGGGTAATACGCTTCAAGTAGGTGATACCCTAATACACAAAGTAGTTTATTATTTAGCTCAGACATATTCATTTAATCATTTAGACTAGAGTGATTGCTGTAAAACAACGGATCACTTATAAACAAGAACATATTCTCTCTGGTATGGACACAAGGTGAGCCTTTCAAGAGAAAGCGAACAAAAGCAAACATTTGTTTGTTCTCGCCGATGTTTACTCTTGTTCGCACTTTTGGCGAGTACTCAGCGTATTTACAAATCTCGGATCACTTCATCCGCCACCTTTATACATCACTCTCGTGTTAGACTGGTCTGCCTATTACGAGTATATAGGGGTTCAAATACCGGCTGGGTCTACCAAGGGTTGTTTTACCTATATGGTTTTCAGCTCTTCTTCCACACAAATGTGGGTATATTACCTCTAAAATGGCTTCCTTCCTAGTCCCTACCCCAATTAGAGTAGTTATCATAAGCCGTATGACCTGAACAGCTAGTAAGACATGGCGATAAAAAAAAATTAAGTCACGCCACCGCTTTATTAACATTACTTCAAATGCACGTTACTTATGAATATGTTGGTTAAAACGGAATGTTGGCTAGTCGAAGGTAGAATAATTGAGTCTCTACTATACTTAAAAATCAACATTACGTATTGAAATTCCACATAGAAAAAATAATTTTGGCAAGGGTGTAGAAAAGTCAGTCTCCTGGAATTTTGATGGACCTCCCTTAGAAGGATCTATATACAAGCATAAAAACCAGTATTGGCTATAGGTATATTAAAATTTTTCTAGCGAGTCCCACTTGGAAAAATTAACTTTCTACGCCCTTGAATTTTGGGCTTCTCTTGAAAAATTGAAAGACCTACCGACAAAGAAAAGGTGTCGCGTTCCAAATAAAAGGACTAACGAATAATTACTTAAGAAAAATTCAGTATTATATTATTTCTATATTTTCATCTATCGACCTTCTTTGTTTAATTTTAAAATTGATTTCTAATATTTTGGTTAATTGTTTTATGTAACGTTTTCACACCATAGTAATACAATAATCACATTTCAACTAAAGACAACTCTCTTGGTGGTTACATGGCCTGACACGTCACTCTCGTTTTAGGCTAAACCGCCGGTGGTGTGGGGTTCGAGGTTCGAATACCTGTCAGAGGAACTAAAGGTGTTTTTTATTCTTAAATTGTTTCCTCTCTACAAAAATGTCGGTCCATTTATTCTCAAATGTTACCTTCCTCATCCCTATTAAATAAGCGTAATTAGTGTATGTACAAAGCTTTAGCAAGTGACCGACTCTGTGGTCTAGTGGTCAAAGTTCCTCCTACAGATCCAAAGTTTCTGGGTTCGATCTCCTGCGCTTACAGTTGTTCTGTGAGGTAGTGGGTCTGTAGCGGGCTCAAATCAGCCTCGTGAGGACAAATGAGGAGCTATTTGAATGGGGGGGAAAAATTAGCGGCCAAAGTCTATAAAATTGAGATTAACGGTTGGAGAGTTCATTGTGCTGACCACATGACACACTCTAGCCGCAAATGTTGGCACTAACATCGCTTACGGTGGCGGCCACTTGGTAGGTGTAGCTCGCTTGTAGGCTCACACCATGTAGTTGGCCCTACCTTCGCCAAAAGACGGTGGCCACTCGATTACTGACTGACACCATGATGTATAAAATTGAACAGGTATATATATATATATATATATATATATACATATATATACACACACATATATATATATATACATATATATGTATATTTATATGTATATATATGTATATATATATATATACACACATATATATGAGCGAAAGCCCTGACTCACTCACTCACTCATCACTAATTATTACACTTTTCACACAAAGCTAGAGGACCTAAATTTGGCACAGGTGTTGCTTATAAGCTAATTAAGAAAAGTAAAGCGGTTTCATTCCGATGTTTTGTGATTAAGGGGGAGAAATCAGGATAAATGCCCTAATAAACAATATTGCTTTATAAACTCTTTTTAAGCATTTATAGGGTAAAATTCTAATAAATTTGTTCTCATAATTCCTTCGAAAAAATATGGCAATTATTTTTAACCCCGAAGAGGCTTCTAAGGGGTGGAAAAAATGAATACAGACAGTAGATTAAAACATGTAATTACGTGTTAATATGAAGTTCCAAGAGACGATAGAAATCTGTAGTCTATATTTTGCTGAATTTTGTGGTATTTGTAGTGTATGTGTGAATGAGAGGGCCCAGCCCGGGGTAGTGTGTGGTGCTCAGCTGATAACGCCCCAGGCAGAAGGCAAGGGGGCCTGCAGAAAATAAAACACCCCATGAGAAACGATACATGGTCACCTCCTCGCGGTGTTCCTCGGGTAGCCATTAAGCTTCAAACAAAAATTACCCATTTTCATCCAAAAATGAATAATAACACATTATCCCGTGCGAAGAACGGGGATTCATATAGTCATTATTATGATTAAAAATGGTTTATTATTTAAAAATTTTGGCGCAAACAATTTACTTGACAAAAAATATAATAAGTTCCGGTAAAAAATAAATACGTAGGGCTCTTTTTAGTGGCATATTATGTTGTATTATTTTGAGCTAGAATCATGAAGACAGAAACCAATTAACAACTTATTAAAAATTTGTCTGAGCAGTTTTTGTAAATACACCAGTGTTCAACTATTTAAATTGTAATACTCAAGGGGATGATGTGTTACAACATTGTTTTACATTCTATCTTCATTTTCATTACTAGTATATTTATTTATATTATGATTTCTCCATTCTATCATCTTATTTTATATTCTTAAACCAATTAATTGCCACTCATTGCAATAAAGCGTACATAAAAATACATCCTAACAACACTTAACCAATAAAATATATTACTATACAAACATTCGAGCCAATCAAATACGTCCGAAAAAAATTTAAACAATCAAAACATCTTACAAAGACTAAAATAGAATCAAATTAATTCTACAAACTCTCAAACCAATCACATTCATCCGAGAAACTTCCAAACCAAACCAAACATCCAACAAACACTTGAAAAAACCAAGTTAATCCTACAAAAAGTTCAACCAATCACATACAACCTAAAAACATCAAAACATTCAATAAATTATGGTACGCCTACCCCTAGGGATACGCGAAGTAACACAAGGTTTTCTTTAATCTTAACATGTGTTTTGATTATATTGAGTCTGATAAACAAACTATTGCAGTTTTGGACATGATGGCATGGACTTTTATAAGCTTTTATTTACATCTGTGATAACTTTATTTAGGTAAGGGTTTGTTAGAAATTGAAATGGCCGTTTACACTTAGTAACATATCAGGAATTTGTTTCATTTTATTTATTTGTAAAGAGCTGGAAGGGGTAAATTTGCTACGCCGTTGCCTCAAAATAGGTACGCGAGTGAAGAAAGTTTGTGAAACGCTTCATAATAGTAAAACCTATGCTACACTTAAAAGGCTCACCTTAAAAAATAAGAAAAAACTTGATAAATTGTGTTTAGGAGTATGGTAGAAAAAGACTTTTAAAAAATACAAACTTTTGCAACCCACATTGATATTTTAATATATTATATTATTAGTATTATTTAGGTATTGATACCATATGTCAAAAGTTGCAAATGCGGATCACATGTGTTGACGTATAAATACATGAAAGTTGTATTAATAACATGTTTAACAACCAAAATTGTTTCTTCCTATCTGAATCTGGCTGGGGGTAATCCGAAATGCCTGATGATATTCAGCATTGTTGGTGTTACCTCCATGGTTGTTGGCTAAGGTAGTGGAACCGGATTTTACCTGAACACTTAAGATGTTATCACACAAACTATTTTTCAAACCATCTTCCAATGAAATATTGATGCGATTCTTATTACTTATACTTTGTATCCATCCCCCCCTCCCAAACTCTTCGAATTAACTCTTAATGTTGGTGGTCAGTGTTAGTTTTTAAACCCTGTTTACCTGTATGCGGGAGTATAGGCAGCTTTAGATTGAATGCGTTCTCAGTGGAGACCGTTAATCCAAGTCCAGAATAAACATTAGTTCATACCATCTCAACTGGTTTAAGCGTAATTGACGTTAAAATATTCATTCTGAACTGTGGACCTACTTGGTATGTTGAGCGCAGCTCAAGCTGTAGTGAGTGCATACATGCATTAATCTTACTAGATTAACCTGAATAATATGAATACTTGCACTCTGACATTGTGTAGGTATGGGTAGAGTTATCTAGATACTAAGAGTACTTGTACTACTGACACTGTGTAGGTATGGCTATATCTATCTGGATACTACATGGTACCTACAAAATGGTAGCCGAAAAAAAGGAACTTCTACTGAGAACTCTTCCATAGGGGCAATTGAGACTGGACCGACAAGTGTTGCTGGTATACTCTCTTTCAGAAAAAAGTGGCAGGGAGTTACGTCGAGCACCTTGATCGAACTGTATTTACTATCCGGACATCTCGGTTCACTTGGTTACCGTTCTGGCCGTGTGTTGAGTTTCGTTGACCTCTAGATTCCCATGTTTAGGGGATGGATAGGATTCATCCGTGTGACTCTCTAGGCTTTATCTTCTATCTCTGGGTCCAGTAGCCACTTAAGTTATATATTACTATTTGTGCATTGATATTATTTTGTAAAAGTGACAAAAAAGTTTATTTTAAATATACAAACTAACGTCAAGAATTGGTGTAGTATCAGGGGGGTGCATTTCCCTTCTAGAAATAATTTGTGCTCCCCTATCCCCATGACTGGAATAAGTTCTCCTCCCCTGGAAAAACTTTCCCCCCTTTAAATTTGTCTCACTCTCCTCTGATATGCTCAGAACGTGAAGCTGAAAGAAGGCTTTGTAAGCTTCAAATAACTTATATAGCCATCCAAATTTAAAATTTTGGTGGGAGAAGACCACGCTAAATATACTCTAGAGATGTCCAATAATCAAAATTTCCACAGGGAGATAATTCATAAGATCTTCTGAGAGCATCCACTTTTTTTCAAAATTTGCAGAAAGAAGCACATTCCAAATAGTTTCAATATGCATTTAATTTTAAAATATTTTCCAGGTGAGGATACCCCAAATTGCTTCTAGAATCATCCAATTTTCAAAAAAATTCTGGGGTAGGACTACCCTAAAATAGTTTCTATAATAGTCATCTAATTCTAGGTAAAGACCACGATAGATAGCTTTTAGGGGCATTCAAATTTCAAAATATTTCTAGACGAAGAAGAACAAAGTAAATATTTTATAGACACTTGAGAGGAAATGGTCCATAGGCACCTCAAGTACCACCCTTTTTTTTAAAAAAAACCTTTTTTGCAAACAGCCAGCTAGAAAAATAAGGTTTCACCGCCACCAAAGATTCGAGATTTTCATTGCGTCCCCTATTCAAATAGTCCCAACCATTTTCTCAATGATTTGTTCAATCTACGTAAAAAGTATGTAGACAGGCCTCTTTTCAAGATGGTTAGACATGTTTTGTGTTAAATACTCGTAATTAACCATTTATTTAAGTAAATATCGACATCACAAAAATCTTCTTTCTTCTTTCAACAACTGTACAAATAAACAAGTTTAGATAATATAATAAACTTTTATCTTGTCCAAAGCATCTTTGTGAAACAACCACAAATTAGTCTGTTTTATTTTATTTCAAAGGGGACTTTCCCTTAAGGCCGATGCACACAGAATGATAAGCTAAGCTAAGCTATGCTGTCCTGTGCTAAGACTTTGTCAGTTTGATTTTACACTCATTGTTTGCTAAGCTAAGCTAAGCTAAGACAGTCCCCCCCCCCAATACAGTGTTGTTTCTTTCTGGTCTACTCCAGTGAAGTTTAGTTATGATGGCGTTCTCCAAAATGTCTTGTTTGAGTTCAGGTGATAGGACTGAGGAAGAGAAGATGCTGCTTTTAGCAGTTGTTTTGTAAGATGAAGAAAATTAAGGAGGCGGAGGTTTGACTTGTTTTGTGTGTACTGGCCTTTAATGTATAGATATTTGGGGTGACGTGTGTCTCCCCCCCTCCCCGGCCAGGCACGTCCATGTTTAAGGCGATGCCCAGATGTGTATGAGAGACTTGGTTCTTATCTCAGCGGCTAAAAGACTAAAGGTGTGGAAGTATCGATAATGATAATTTACTAATATTTATATTATTCTTTCTACGCCAAAACCTTTTTACTAGATCTTTTTCTTTAGATACTTTTAATTATCTGAATACTTAGAACTCTGTTTCAGATCACTCTCAAAGGAAGCTGTAATATGATTTCAGTTTTTGTTTTTGTATTAGTAATGTTATCATTTTTATCCCACACTCTGATAACTTGATCAAAAGTTCCTGCTACTCAGTTTGAAAATCAACTACACACATATTAGACGAAGTAACTGGCCTCGCATTATAGTGGTCAAAAGCCCTGACTGCTGACCTAAAGGTCCGGGCTCGGTTCTCGGCTGGTAATTGGGACTTTTTCTCGAAAGGAGAATAATTCCCATGGTTACCAGGGTTTGGATAACTAGGCGTAAGTTAGGTTAAGATCTTTATTGGCTTTACTCTATCATAATCACTATCATCATTCCCTCATCTCATCGGGACATGTAAAGAGCCTCCACGGATGTACGATTAGTACATTCGGGATTCCCCTGGACAAAGGTACATTAGTACTGACAAATATTTCCACAAAATGAGATACAGATTGCTACCTGATTAAGTGGTCGAATGGTCCAAGCATCACTCTCGCGTTAGAACCAATTCCAAAATTGTTCTCTTCTCACCCATTCTTCTTAGGACTTCTTCATTTAGTCACCCATGTCGGTCCACTTGATATCAAGTCTTCTTCAACACCACATTTCAAAGGTCTCCAAGTATTTATTTTCCGTCTTCTTAAGAGTCCAAGTTTTTTCTCAGTACAGCGCCATGTTCCAATTGTAGTATTTCATCATATTCTTCCTCGTGTACAAACTAACTTTGATGATCAGCGGTAACTTTTCTTGTTTAAAGGATAATTTTTATGGCGATCCTTGATCTAATTTCATTGATGCGGTACGCATCCTTTGTTAGCAGACTTTCCAGGTACTTGAATTGCTCAAACTCTTAGTTTCCAATTTAAATTTTCAGCGGCTCTATATTTTTTTTAAATCCCCATCACTTTTGACTTCTCAGTGCTATATCTTCTTCCTATCTCCACCAGCCGGTCCATAATTTACTGAAACTATTCTTTATTTTTGGCCAACGATGCTTGATAATCTGCGTATTTTATTGTGTTTATGACGCGTTCCCCTATGCTGAAATTCCCACGTCCCTCTAGGGCTTCCCTAACCAGCCACTCTCCATAATATACATTCATAACCTTTAATCAAATGGTATTGAGTCTGGTTGTGTTATCTACTCGCTAAGGCCCACGACACAAGCAGATTTAACTCAGTGTCAGCGTGTTAGACTGGCTTGCCTGATTATGACGCAAAGGTCTCAATTTCGGACCCTATCCATATAAACTCGGAATGTAAATCATTATTATTTATTATTATTTATTATTATTTATTATTATTATTTATTATTATTATTATTAGCACCGTGTCTTACTACCCGTTCGGATTATACGCACTTACGCTGTGTGATGGTAGGGTGATTGTGAGATGAAATGGAGGACCTACAGTTTAACGTGGGATCCGAACCACGGGGAACCCTAGCATGCCACAAATTCACAAGTTGTGATTAATACACGTCTTGTCAGAGGTGAAGGAAGGGTTTGGCAATCAGATAAATCTGTGCTGGGACCGAGGATTGAACCCCGGACCCGCAGCACAGAGGTACGACACCTTGCCTCTAGATCACCAGGTTACACTCGGAATATAACAGAGAGTTTGAGTGGAAGAGGTGTTTAAGAATGCGTTACCTAACTTCCTCAGAAGATTTTATAGGTTCGAATCCTGATTGAATCAAAATTTCTTAGTCCCATCATGTTGTAAACGTATGTGAAGCACAAGGGCTTTGGAGTTAATTATTATAGCTGCCTTGGATGTTAAAAATCTTTAGCTTTTGTTAAGAGCTTCAACACCCACTTTTATAGTCGAATAGTCTAAGGTGTCACTCTTGCAATAGACTGGACTGCCAATGACACGGATATCGGGCTAGAATCTTGGTTGGGTGTACTGAAGGTAGTTTTTTTTTAAACGGTTTTCTACTCTCCCTCCCTGTAAATGCATGTAGTCTTATTCTAAACTTGACCTTCTTAATCTCCAACTCATTAGTTTAATTAGTACATATGTGTATAACCTGAACAAGTATTAAAGCGTGGTGATAAAAATAAATTTTAAAAAAGAACTCCGACTTATTTTTTAAGGGAAACTAGCAAAATTGTGGTTACCAGGGCCTAGAGCGGAACCAGTAGTGAACTACAAATCATATGCACACACCATCTGTTTTGGTACTCACATGAAGATAAAATTTCAACCTCAAAGGGAATCGTAAGAAAGTCAACGCCCCAAATATGTAGACTTTAGCTAGCTCAATGATTATTAATATTAATAGGTTTTAGTATTTATATAATTGCAAACCATTATAAAACGACGTTAAAAATCTCACTACATTTTTTTTTTCCAAAGTAAGATCATTGTCACAGTCGAGTAAAATCAATCAAATTTATCTGGCCTTTGTAAAGACCACGCACGCGTTTACCCGGAGCTCAAGATAAAGTTCACTCTCATTACAACGAGCAGGCCCGTCAAAAGTTCCCATCGAGCGTGTAGATGTAGTGTGCCCATCTCTCGACTGGTTTTAACCCTGTTGATGCTGGTTTGTGGGGTCAGGGGGGTCAGATCGCCCACCCCCACGCCACGCACGCTAGGTCTCTCCTCCCCTCCCCCGTCCCTACCATAGAGACGGCCCAATAATTACAGGCTGTAAACATCAACTAGCTCTATACACTACACTACTCTATACACTCTTCTTTACCTGGATTGGTTTGGGCCCCCTCAAACGAATGGCTCACGTTGTTAAGCAGAAAAAACCTCAACTCCTACACTTTTTAGGTATATATATTAATTTTTTTCGTCTTAGTACCCTTTCGGACAATACGCATGCATTAGGTTGGGACATTGATGAGGTAAGTATGAGTAAAGAGATGAAATGTGGCTGCATTTGCGTGGAGGGAGAGTTGAAAAACATTTAGAACCCCCCAGTCCACTTGAGCGAGATTCTAACCTCGATCTACCCGTCCTCAGCAGTTTAGCTCAACACGAAACTAGCGCGTTAGCTAACTACGCCACCTAGCTGTGTCATAGACAATAAATATACCATCAACTTCTAAATATGACTTATAATTCTCAGGAGTCAATCACTCTCCCAGTTTACGAATAACAGTTCAGGTCAAATGAGTAATAACGCTTGTACCTTCCTCACTTCTACTCTTTATCAGATAGTGTGGAGGATCAGTTTGTCGTATAAACTGTGGTTGTATTAATTTATAAACAAAACAACTTTTCAGGAAATAATTAAACCTAACAAAGAGAGAAATTTAAAACAATTAAAAGTGTATTTCCTGTGATATTTTATAACAGTCTTCTTATCGGTTTCTTGAATGTACGATATTTTTTTTCCGAAATACCCTGCCTTACCGTCTCTTCAGTTACAGACGGTAGATTTAATTATGTCGGGAGCGGGGATTGAGGAGTGGTGGGAGAATAGCCCCTGGCAGTATGTCACTGACCGACCCGCAATGCCTGAGTGTATTGTAGGTAATGGCATTGCCCGGCAATCGTGTAAAAAAAAAGGCGGGGGGGGAGGGCCTTTCTCGAATTAATTTGTTTTGTTTATTAGGTATTAACGTTCATTGTATGACCTAAACGATTATTATAGTATACCACTTACAAATTAGTTCAATTCTAGAACAAACACTAAATACAGTCTCCCAGCCGTCAATTCTTAAATGTGAAATTATCGTTTAGTTTTGATCAAAATTTCGGCTGTTTGGTTTTATGATTTACGGTCAGTCATAGCTACTCTATTTTAGTGACGACGTTCATAAATGTGATTATATACACAACGTAAAAGTATTTAAATAAATATATTTGAGAAGTAATAACTAACTTAGCAAATGTGTATTTCAAGTTAAGTTTAAGTTCAAATTAATTACGTTCTTTGTTAAAAGGAATAGGAGCTATAGTAATATCTACCTTTTGAAGAGATAAGTTTTATCACTTTTACGTAAATACATAAATTTAACACCCGTACAGGGATTTTAACCCTGACTGTTAGTTATACGCACAACTGAGCTGTTCGGGATATCCTCCTTGTGTGTCATCAAACTATATAAACCTAACACGAAGGAGATAGCGGATAGTTTATTTTGTAGAACAGATAGCGCGTGAATAGGGACATCCAGGGGTAAATTTTGTACATCCTCTCATTCATTACATGAAAATGATAATACAAGTCTGATTAGATTGGTTTTAATTAGATATGAGTCAAATCACTTTTATCTTGAATCTGAATTTTACATTTTAATTCGAGACTCAAATCCAAATTCAAATTAAATATTTTTTTAAATGTACAACTTCATTAGAAATTAAATACATTTAAAATCAAATAGGATAAAATGAAGCTTTGTCTTTACTAGGAAATTAGCATCATGTTCAAGTCGGTTTAGTGACACTTAATATTGATCTCATATTGTAATTCGTACTACGCTATAAATAACTTTGGGCAAATTAAATATTTTCTTACGATTTTTTTAACTATTTTTTATGATTTTGTTCTTTTTTTTATTAGCTGAAGTAAACTAAATTTTGTTTTTAAAATTACACAAATCTATATAATTGAACATACCACTTTCATTAAATTGTAATTTGAGATTATTATTTTTTTTACTCTTTAGAATCTAGAATCTCTCGAATACTATACGATTCGAGTATTATAGCAACTTGTCTTTAGTTATAATAATGAAAATTGTATTAAGTTTGTCTAGAATTAAATACATAATTCTCTTTGTTGTGCTTCCTATCGTTATAGAATTAGCCATTATATATATTTGAAAATAAATCAAACTTTTGTCAAATAACCCTATCGCTATTTTCTTTCTCGTTAGTTCGTTATCGCCAAGGGTTATTTAAAGTCTTAGGAAAGTTGATAGGGGAATAATTTACCATTTAAAAAATATTTATGTATTACAAATGGACCTGAAAGTGATTAAATGTAACGAGCTTGACTGGATAGAACTAGCTCAAGATAGAGATAGGGTGTAATGAGGTGGACTGGATAAAACTAATTCAAGAAAAGGATAGGTTGTAATAAGGTGAAATGAATAGAAATATTTCAAGATAGGCATAGGTTGTAATGAGGTGAACTGGATATAACTAGTTCAAGATAGGGATAGGTTGTAATGAGGTGAACTGGATAGAACTAGTTCAAAGATAGGGATAAGGTGTAATGAGGTGGACTGGATAGAACTGGCTCAAAATGGAGATAGGGTGTAATGAGGTGGACTGGATAGAACTAGTTCAAGATAAGGATAGGTTGTAATGAGGTGAACTGGATATAACTAGTTCAAGATAGGGATAAGGTGTAATGAGGGGGACTGGATAGAACTAGCTCAAGATAAGGATAGGTTGTAATGAGGTGAACTGGATAGAACTATCTCAAGATAAGGATAGGTTGTAATGAGGTGAACTGGATAGAACTAGTTCAAGATAGGGATAGGATGTAATGAATTGAACTGGATAGAATTAGCTCAAGATAAGGATAGGTTGTAATGAGATGAACTGGATAGAACTTGTTTAAGATAAGAACTGGATAGAACTAGTTCAAGATAGGGATAAGGTGTAATGAGGTGGACTGGATAGAACTGGCTCAAAATGGAGATAGGGTGTCATGAGGTGGACTGGATAGAACTAGTTCAAGATAAGGATAGGTTGTAATGAGGTGAACTGGATAGAACTAGTTCAAGATAGGGATAAGGTGTAATGAGGTGGACTGGATAGAACTAGCTCAAGATAAGGATAGGTTGTAATGAGGTGGACTGGATAGAACTATCTCAAGATAAGGATAGGTTGTAATGAGGTGAACTGGATAGAACTATCTCAATATAGGGATAGGTTGTAATGAGGTGAACTGGATAGAACTATCTCAATATAGGGATAGGTTGTAATGAGGTGAACTGGATAGAACTAGTTCAAGATAGGGATAGGATGTAATGAGTTGAACTGGATAGAACTAGTTCAATATATGGATAAGGTGTAATGAGATGAACTGGATAGAACTTGTTCAAGATAAGGATAGGTTGTAATGAGGTGAACTGGATAGAACTAGCTCAATATAGGGATAGGTGGTGTAATTTTGTAAGTGTGGCAATGAACTTTTGAGTTTTTAATGACATACAACATGTATTGAAAGAAATTATTCATAAAATATAGGCTTATGTTTATTTTTAACCATGTTTTTGTTGAAAATTTATTCATTTCAAAAACGTTGCTAATATTATCTCAGGTTTTTATTGGTACGATTTGGTGTGTGTTGATAGAAAATATCTTCACCGTTATTTTAGCCACGCTCATCATCCGGAATTCTGGGATTCGATACTGATTTTTTTTATCACCACGTCTTACCACTATTTCAGGCTATATGCATCTATTCTAACTATCCTAATGAGACAGGTATGAGGAAGGAAACATTTTGGAGGTAATCTACCCAAATTTGCGAAAAAGAGAAGTGAGAGACAATTTAAAGAAAACCATCCTCACTAGACCCAGCCACGATTCAAACCCCGATCTGTCCATCATCAGCAGGCCAGTCTAACACTAGGGCGACGTCTTAGACCGTTTAGCCATTGTAGCGGGCCAGTACTGACCAATACTGTTCAGTCCATTAGAATGCTGCCACGGCTCTTTTTATTTACCATCCTATTTCTTACTCCTTTTTAAATACAATAAATAGTAAATAACTTTGTGTCGCGCACATAAAATAAAACCACATTCTTAGTATAATTGCATCACCATAGGATATACATTATCTGACAGTTCTAAATGTCACTCACCCAAATTTTATATATCTCTACGAAGCGATGGGATCTGCAGCTGTCGTATTTTAGAGATGGTATCCATTTTGACCTCTCTAAGATAAATGTGTTGACCTTTTATTTTTTTGTCACTGTTGCCTACTTGAAAATTATTAGGCCAATTCTAATAATACTCTAAGACATTCTTCCAACGGTGATCAGCTTATAAATCATAATTTCATAAATTCGTACTACCTCTTCTGGAGAACAGTGCTAGTTAAGGCTTTGTTCCTTATCATACCTCGCCAGTGATGAACCTGTAAGGTTCACAGTCGCTCGCTAGCTGCAGGCATTTCGCCTCTCAGCTGGCCCCTATTCGCACCTGGTGTGATGTTGGTTGCATGGAATGCCGGGGTGGGATCTTCTCAGGTTACAGGCGGACTGATCAGTTTGGGATGTGACTGTCGAAGTGAAAGGATCGCAGAGTCTGTGTGCGAGTGTGTGTTTTTTCCGCTCTTAAAAAGTTCGGTGCCGGGAAGGATCTAGTTCTTGCTAGCGAGATGAATGGCGGGTTCTCGCAGTGATAGTGATATTGGGTAGTTATTTCATTTTATTCCCGGTTCCCGTCTCAAGATATGTGTATACGAAAGCATGATATATTTTTTCGCTGAGTTAAATTTTTTAAACGTGAGTCTAAAAACATAATTAGTGTGGCATCAACTAAAAATATAAATAAATACAAAATGTAATATTTTACTAATCGTTAATTGCAATGAAAAATTGTTTTGATTGGTGTAATGAAGCAATGCAAATAATTTAGATGCCCCGAGACCTATTCCACGTCTTTGAAAACTTCATGAAAACAGTAATGAGGTACGTTTCCTGAAATTTACAATGCATCATGTGAACTTATGTGTCGATGTTTTTACGAAATATTCAAGTACAAACAGTCATAGCTGTTGCTAGTCGTTCCACTCCAATCAAATAAAATATTAACACGATCATATTGTATCAATTCCAAAAAGAATGAACAATAAACAGGTTTGAATTACATTATCAAGGGAATGCCAGGCCTCAACCGTGGTTCGGATTCCACGTTAAACTGTAGGTACTCCATTTAATCTCGCAATCGCCCTACCATTACAGATTAGCATAAGTGCGTACAGCCCGAACGGGTAGTAATACGCGGTGTTAATAATAATAATAATAATACATTATCAAACTAGCAGAAGTATCCAGCGTTGCATTGCGTGATTACCCCAGGTAACGCTTTTTGTTGCTTCAAACAAACAGAAAAAAATATCATGTTATTCTTTTCAACAAAGTTTTCAATAGATTAAAAAATGAAAAATTTAAAATTACTGTTTCTATGTGCACGTGTTTGTGCACAGAGGCTACTAATTTTAAAATATCCACCCTCTGCATGCGATAAATATCGTGCAATGCTGATGAAACACACACAAACTCTTAATTTTATTAATATAGATAAATCGAATTTATCAAAATTATTAGAGAGACGTGAGAATATTCCCAATAAAAATATTCCTGAAAAATGAAAATTGCCTATACATTAATATGAGATAAAAACGCTTGTTTGCTTATTACCAATACTAATTATTTTATATTGAATTAAACTATGAGGGTGGGTTAGCATCGCTATGAACTGGGAACACTCGGCAATATTCCTAGAAATTTTACCTGGAATTTTTCCAAAATAACTGTTCCCAGAAATATGTTTGAGGATACCAGTGGAAATGTTCTCAAAAGTAATATTTGCGGGAATATTCCTGAATATGACCTGGCGCTCTAGGGGTAAGGTGTCAGACTTCTGTGCTGGCGGCTGGGGTTCAATCCTCGGTCCCGGCAAAGATTTATCTGATTACCAAACCCTTCCTTCACCTCTGACAAGACATCTTGTGAATGTGGGGAATGCCAGGCCTCCACCGTGGTTCGGATTCCACATTAAACTGTAGGTCCTCCATTCCATCTCACAATCACCCTACCATTACACATTAGCGTAAGTGCGTATAAACCGAACGGGTAGTAAGACGCGGTGCTAATAATAATAATAATAATATAACATCGAATGCTTTCATTAAATCATCACTAATAATTGTCATAATTTAATATTAGTGTTAATTATTTCTTTATCGAGATGCATTAATGTGCAGATAAACTTTTGATTTAGAAATTGTAAGTCGATGCGGTCTCTAAAGCGTGCATAGTTTATGTGTAGTAAGAAGAAAATTTAGCCTGTGCTGTGAATTTATATTCCATGAATGATAACTACAAGAACTAATTGTTCTCATATAATATGGAGTAGTGTTCTTTTAGCATGACATCTTACTACCCGTTCGGGCTATATATGTATATACTAATTACGCTAATGTGTTAGGGGTTGGAAGGGTTAAATTTATAGGAAGTGTATCCGAATTTGCGTGGAGAGTAGAAAACCATTTTAGGAAAACCACCCTCGTTACAACCAACAGTAATTGAACCCCGATCTCACCATCATCGGAAGTCTAGTCTATAGCGATAGTGACACCTTAGACCATGTGACCACCTAATTGGGAGTGTTGATCTCTTCTTCAAAGTTCTGGATTATAATAGTTGCATATTAAAACATCAGCGGACATGCAATTTGACGAAGAAATATAGAGATTAATAATAGTAATGCCTGCATCTGTGGGCTAGCGGATTCAGGCGTCAACCCCATCTGTTCTGGCTTTAGGGTGACGCAGACGTCGTAGTTGGAATCTTGACCTGGTGTACTGAGGATTTTTTTCCTACAAGTTCAGCCCAATTTACTTTCACGCAAATGCGGGTATATTCCAGCCTTCATGATATCCTTCCCATCTCTACCACATTATCTTAACCATACCGGATGGGTAGTAAGACGCAGTGCCAAAAGATAATATATCAATACAGATGGACACAATTATTAAGTACTTGACTGTGTTTCTAAAGATTGGGGTTCAAATCCCAGCCAAGCGCCGTGGTGGATGGAGATTTTTCACTGTTAGGTTTTCATCCTTGATTCAAGAGAATCATGTTTATTTTAATTTTAGAAACAAGTACACAAAGTACAAACTTGTAAGATAAAATTAATACTATTAATAAAGCGACGTTGAAATAGAACTAACTGTTTTTTTACTGATAAAATGGAGAGTTGTCTCTGTTTATTTTGTTGGACAACTTGAGTATCAAGTTTTATTTTTCTAATGAAATTATTATATTTTATTAACTTTGTAGCTATATTTTATTTATTATTACATTATTTAGAAAATGTGTTAAATTTTAATTGTTCCCATTTTATTTTGAGACATTAATTTGACTATTTTAATAAATTTGGAAAATATCACCTAAGCTGCTTTCGTTTTTAAATTTATTTAAAATTTATAATATAATTGTAAATAAACGAATAAAATCTTTTAAAAATAAGAGATAATATATTTGACAAAGCTATTTTCAACTGCCATTTACAGGCATAGTTCTGAAAACAATTTTTTATTTTGAGATCTGTGTTCACCTAATGGACGTGTGAGTAACGTTGTTCATTAAGCTATTAATAACTGAAAACCATCGGACATTACCTAAAATTTGTAGTTTTGATTATTTTATTTGTTTAAAATTATAGCTGTTAATGCGCCAGCAAACAAACAATTCTTTTTTTATTACAAAGTTTATTTCTGTCTTAAGGTCGAAGCAGATGAGATTATTGACTAATTAATTAAATTGAGACGCCTTTAAAAAATGTACAAAGACACAACAAAAATGTTGTTTATTAAATGTTGTTGAAATATATTATCCCAGTATTTAAAATATTAAGAGTATAAAAATAAATACTTTATAATAAGCTCAATTCTATAAACTTTATGTTAATCCATTTTGTTAGTACTTTAGTTACACTTCTGTGTCGTATTTTTTTTAAATCTGAAATTAAAAATTATTTAAATAAATAGTCTTCATGATAAGATAAATAATCTAGATAAGGAAACATTTAAGTCTCTAAATTATTAATATTTTTTAAAAGAGTGATGATATATTTAAATGACATTTAATTATACCACTGTACTTTGTCAGATTGTTGACGCCATCTCATCTTTATTTTTTTAATCGAATTAAATGTGAAAATAAAGCTTATCTACTAACATGGGCCCTTAAGATCCTCAACAGATAAACTTCTTTCTATTATTTAGTTAGGTTAAAGATAGTTTGAAAAGGATTAAAAAAACTGTTTATAAAATAACGTTGAAATAGCACATCCCAATCTTTAAAGTAAATAAAATATTACATAGACTCGCTTCGGTAGTCTCATGGTATGGAGTCACGCTCGCAATAGAACTTTGGATGATGGGGAGATCAGGGTTCTAATCCCAGTTAGGTGTACTATAGGAGTTTTTTCCTAATGGTTTTCCACTTTATGCTATGCAACTGTGGGTATACATCCTCTAAATTCAACCTTACTCATGCCTAATACATGAATGCAATCTATACTTAATAATAATATTATAAAGAGAAAAGATTTGATTTTTTGTTTGTAATGGATAAACTCAAAAACTACTGAACCTATTTTAAAAATTCTTTCACCAATATAAAGCTACATTATCTGCGAGTAACATAGGCTATATTTTATTTAAAAAATTTAATTTATTCCTCATTACAAACAAAAAAACAAAAAATCAAATCTTTCCTCTTTATAATATTAGTGTTTGTCTGTGTGTTTGTTTGTTTGTGTGCCCAGCCAAATCTACGGCAAGTAGAGATCTGAAATGTTTAACTTAGGTGTACGTGAGGGGGTCCGAATGCACCTCAAAGCAGGATTTTTAACTAGCTTTTTAATTAGGCTATTTATAACACCATACCACAGTGGGTCACGGGCAACGACGTGTGGGATTGCTAGTGGAAATATAAAAGTTTTTCTTTTGTAAAATTATATTCAATAATTATTTGTAATTAGTTAAAAGAATTGAATCTAAAAATACTCCCACTCCTTTTCCCCTCATCTTTGTTACATCTAGGTGGGTCACAAAAATTATAAAAATTAGATCACGGCTCTAAAAGGTATCGGAACCACACCACCTCTGACCTTGTGACCATCAAGCTAGTAAATTATGTGCGTATAAACCGAATAGGTAATAAAATACTACGCTAATATATAAGAGTGTATCCATACACACACTACCGAAACTTAAATTTTCTTAGAAAACTCGATTCTCTGTATTTTCTTTGAATGTAATTGTTTTGTTTACATTTTACAGTCTTTCGCTTTTCTAAGTTACACATAACACGATTTCAAACAACTGTACATATTCAGTTTTCCTTATTTTATTACAAATAAACTATTTCAAGAAATGTACTGTTGGCGTTTAAACTGCCTGTTAAGGTGGGGATTTAAGGTAAGCGAGAAAAAGTGTTTTTGAAGTTCTTGTATAGAAACTTTTTTTTGTCAGAATAAATCAATTATTGCTTCACTAAAAACATAAGAGTTTAATTTTCCTCGCACGGGGACCTTAACATTTTCTTGAATACCTGTCAAAAGTGTCATGGAGTTTAATGACAACTTTTTCTCCTCATTTAAAAAGTTTCTCATTAAATATTAATATGCTCATTGGCGTTCTAGGGGTAAGGTGTCAGACTTCTATGCTGGCGGCCGGGGTTCGATACTCGGTCCCGGCAAAGATTTATCTGATTACCAAACCTTTCCTTCACCTCTGACAAGACGTATATTAATCACAACTTGTGAATGTGAGGAATGCCAGGCCTCCACCGTGGCTCGGATTCCACGTTAAACTGTAGGTCCTTCATTTCATCTCACAATCACCCTACCATTACACATTAGCGTAAATGCGTATAACCCGAACGGGTAGTAAGACGCGGTGCTAATAATAATAATAATAATAATAATAATAATAATAATAATAATAATAATAATAATAATAATAATAATAATAATAATAATAATATGCTCATGACAGATATGCAACAAATTTTGATCATCATGTTAAGAAAATTAAACTCTATGTTTTGAACTGGGGAAATATTCTATTTATTTGGCTAAAACAAGTTTTTCTAGAAAAACCTCAAAAATACTGGAATTTTCTCGCGTGCCTTACATTTTCACCTTAAGTATAATTCGTTTTAGTAAAAGAAAACATTATGCTCTCAAATTAGTAACAGAGTTACTTTGGTTAATTTGAGTCAATAATGTCAAAGTATATCCAGAATATTATCTCAATGTTGGCCTTTTTACTCTCTCGCTATTTTACAGGTAGAGAAAGTATTGTGATCATCAAAAAAATCGGCCTCGAGATTTTGATGAATGTCAACGTTTCATGAACCCTCGAAACCAAAAAAGTGGTTTTTGAATTTCCGTCTGCCTGCCTGTCTGTACCTCGGACTAGAGCCTAAACTATTTTACCGATTGGGCCGAAAATTGGTATTCAGTGTTTTCGTAGCGTTGCTCCAAGGGGTTTTTGGAATTGGCTATTTAATACTTAAATTAAGGATAGTATAATAATGGGCAAAAAGAGAAAACATCAATTTTCTCAAAATTCGCAATCTAACGAATTTGATTAAATTTCATTTCTAAGCATTGATCAATATCATAAACAAAATGGCTACTCTCATTTTCTCGGCAAAGGACTGTAAGGGTTCAGGTCAGATGCGTAAACTCTATTTTTTTTAATCACATCGCAGAAACTATTTGAGATATGAAATTACTTATCATTGAAAATCTGTAGGTCTATTTACAATACAAATATATTATTTGAAACATATTCTTATAAAACCAATGATTTTCAAGTTAAACGCAGATATATATATATATATAAAAAAATTTTTAAACTTCTCGAACACTAAACCGTAAAAAAAAATCTAACCCGAGATGTTAATGAATGTCGTCGTTTAGTGACCCCCCTAACTCTAAAAAAGTGATTTTGCAGTGCCGTATATCTGTGTGTCTGCTTAACCCTAAAATTAAGAGTTTTAGTAAAGAGCGAAAAGAGAAAGATTCAATATTTTTGAAAACGGCTCTAAAGATTTTGAATAAAATTCTTATCTAGGCTTTGATTAAGATTATAAATAAAATTGATTATTTCATCTTCCCGTGAAAATGATTTTTAGGGTACTTTACAGAAATGGACATTTCCGTATCTCCGCAACTATTTGAGATACTAAATAGCTTATCATTGCAAAATTGTAGTACTATTAAACACAAAAGTCTTTCATTTGAAATATATTTTTATAAAACCAAGTTTCTGAGATATTGGCAAATATATTAATACCATTTTGTGAGCTTTAGTTGTACAGAGTACTACCTAAGTTTTAACGCAATAATTCTCTAATGCCATAGAGTAAGCAAATAAGTATCTCAAAAAGTTGATGTTCTTTTTCCCTTAACCTCTTAGGGGAAATGTTTGCACAGCAATGAGCTATCTCTATCATTTTAGATTCAATATTTAAATTTTTATTGGTCAAATTTTATAAATGAGGAATGTAATAGCAATACTATAATCATTATATGTACAACTTCTAATAAAATGTCGAAAATTTTAACCGGAATTCGAAGTTTGATTATGAAGTTTTGACCCTTGTAGACCCAATAGCAATCTTTTTTAATAGTCCAAATATACAAATGAGGACTTTTATTCTTTAAAAATAAAATTATAAAATTTAAAATTGGGAGTCAAAAAAATGTTTTATGGTAGTCTAGCGTAGTTTGTGTTCGAGTTTGCTAGTGAATGTTATTTAGTTTCACATATATTACGAGTTTTGAGTAAATATTTTCAGTTTTATAAAACAATGGAGCTAGAAAGTCAGTGCGGGTTTCTGTATTTTAATATGTTAATTTGAACTATCAAGATTGCATGATATAACTATGTATATTACTGTACAATTCACTAAAAATTTTGTTTGTATAAGCCTTTTCTTCTCTTAAAACTAAAAACCAAGTCACTTTTGAAAAAGTAAGTGATGTTACATTGACTTGTGTTAGGATCCGCTTATTAAAATCTCCGAGCCTAGCATTCGTGACAAGTTTTGTTACTATAGTCGTTGTGTGGTTGTGTCCCGCCTCTTTCTACCAGTCCTGGTTATCAGTATATTTACTCTGATGTGGAAAGTAGTATTTATAGGAAGTGTACCCGCATTTGCTTGGAGGAAGGTGCACCTCAATACATTCACCCGACTAGAATTCCGACATCCTCGTCCTGGGCAAACCGGATTAAACGATTATGAATCCTTTATTAATGTGCCCACCAATGAGGGTGTTATTTTATTGGTGTTTCTGTAATTTATGGGGAAATTTTACATCTATATGTAATCAACTCGCTTTGTTCGTCTGGGGCTCCGTCCCCAAGCCCCTGGTGAATTTTCTTTGCAAGTGGATGTAAACTAATGTAATTCCATAGCAGTTTTTGGTAGGTTTAGCCACAAGAGACCTCCAAAGAAAGGTCCACACCAACATTAAAGTTGCTCTGACATTTTGAATTTTTTTCGGGGATTAAACTTTTTTTTTTTACTTTTTGGGATTTTCCCTTAGGTTACAGGCTAGAAGCTATAAGTTTGCCAAATTTCAAGTTTCTAGCTCATCTGGAAGTGGGTAGACATTAATGTCAGTGAGTGAGTCAGTCATGTGACTTTGTAGTTGTATAACTTGAAAAATCAATTTGCTAAATGAAATGTGTCACGTAGGTTATATCATATTATTACTGTTATTATTAATATTATTTCAAATTATAAAACCGATGCATTCAAAGCCGTGTCCTAAAATATGTAAAAACATTTTTTTTTATAAAGACCATTTTATTAAGTTTCAAATGGAAACTAATATTCTAATTTACTGAAAGATTTATTTTTTGTTAGCTTGAGTCTTATTAGCCGTCCGGGTTGTACGCGTATTTACAGATTACCTTAATTTTATAGGAATGAATAAGTTTGAATTTAGAATAAATGTACCAGCATTTGCGGTGAGAGCTTCGAATACCACTTAGAAAACAAAAGCCCTCAGTACGATCAAAAACCCGAGTTCCCTGTCATCGGCAGTCTAGTCTATTACGAGAAGGATCCCCTAAACTACGTGGTCATGTGAAATGTTAATAAGGTGCCATCCTTAAATTACATAAAAGTTTTTGGGGTAGGAATGGGTTCAGTATTGTATTATGTTTTATTTTGAGGGTGGAGAGGGGGGTCAGAATCCATCTCACGTATTTTTTTACCAATGTTAATAGTAAGCCAAAGACAAAAAAAATCTGAAATGTTTTATTTTAATTCATTGATTAACCACACTTTAATCGCTAATTTTCACTGTTTTATATAAATAAATTGGCATATTCCTATTTTGCACAAAGATAGTTGATGACAACAGACTGTAGGTTTTAAAAGTAATAAACATAATTAAATTATTAATTGTTATTTACTAAATTTTAAATAAAACTACGTAAAATAATGGGGGGAAGAGTTTGTGCTGGAATCTTACGATCCCTTACGATTGGAGTAAGAAGGAGTCGAAAGTGATGGGGGGTGGGGAAAAGCCTTACTTAATTTAAGGACGGTCCCTAACTGAATTACAACATAGCTCTTGATTTGAATCTATTCTATGAGGCCCACATAAGTTACTATTGAAGTTTAAAATATTAACAGATTCAAAACTCTCAAATATATGTCAAAAAAGTAGCTCGAATACAATTATAAAGACCTTGACTTCAAATAACAATTTTAAGCAATTGATAAATATAATTGTATTCACTTGTGTAGTTGAGAGAGTAACAAAAAAGGACAAGCTCTTTTTCTCAATATAATCACATAAAAAGTCAGTGTTCTCTTTGTTATGTATCACGTAATAAACGTGTAGACACGATAAAACAAAATTGTATTTGTCAGTGGCACCCCTAACACAATTTTTTTTTTTTACTTTCTTTCAACACCTCCAAGATAAAGTATTTTGATCGTCTTGAAAATCTAACTCGAGATTTTGATGAATATCGACGTTTCATGTCCCCCTGAAACCAAAAAAGTTGTTTTCGCAATGCCATCTCTCTGTACCTCGGCTAGAGCCGAAACTATTTTACCGATTCGGATAAAACTTGGTATCTGGGGTTTTAATAAGTTCCCTCCAAGGGGTTTTTGGAATTAGACATCCAACTCTAAAATTAGGGGTAGCTTAGTTATGGGCAAAAAGAGAAAAAAATCGATTTTCTCAAAATTCGCTTAAACGATTTTGATTAAATATTATATATAATAAATATTATTTATATATATTAAATAAAATATTATATATATATATATATATTTACACTGTTTATCACTATAAATAAGAAAGCAATTCTCATTTTATTATGAACATGACTTTGAGGGTATTTTACATAAAGTAAACTTTCTAATTTTCATCAATTATCAGCATTTATTTGAGATACGATATATATACGATATATATTAAATATATATTAAATAAATATATATTAAATAAATATTAAGAACATGACTTTGAGGGTATTTTACATAAAGTAAACTTTCTAATTTTCATCATTTATCAGCATTTATTTGAGATACGATATAAGTTATCATAGTAAAGGTGTAGTGCTATCAAAGATATGCATATTTTACTTGAAATATATTTTTATAAAGCCAATAATTTCTGAGCTATAAGCAAATAGATATTCTTTTCAATTCATGTCTTTGAAAATGAATTTGATTCTTATGCGCTTTGGTGGACAAAACTGTTTCTCTTTTCTCAATTTTTCTGTAACATTATTCCTAGTTCCTAATGCCATAGAGTAAGTAACAGTGTATACTATTTCATTCATAATCTTTGGTGTATGTTTCTACAATAATGGGTCGATCTATTATTTTATTTCACAAATCCTTCGAGTTTTTAGTAAATGTCTATTTTAAGATAAAAGTGACAGAAAGTCTATGTTGTGCACCGTACCATTTATTTAAAATTAAATATTGAATTTTCCACTTTAACTAAAATTTTACATTAAAAAAAATTCTAAAATGATTTAAATTTATATTAGCGATTTGAATGAAAATTTAAGATTCACATTCAAGATTCGGATTTGAGAAATATAGGATTCGACTCATCTCTGAACAAAATATAATAAATAATTAAAATTAATTGCTAAATACTGCTTGTAAAAAAGTAATTAGAATAGCTACCAATAAACTTTTATCTTAGCCTCAACAGATTACGTTAATATATATTTTTTTCCAATTCTCTCCAACATCTCCATTGAAATAATATCTGTCTTGATGTATAGTAATGAAGATGTCAGCGAGCCATTCAGCTTTTTGAAATTAATAAGATTTTTTTATTTACCGGTACTAATATATGCACACACATGTCTCTACAACAAAGAAAAGAACACGTGAGTGGAGAATTGAGTTACCCCACGTGCTACGTACGGCCATATATGAGCGCGGACATTCATGATGGACCATACATACATACACACACTCCCCGAGCCCCCAAGGCTGTGTGTTTCAATTAACAATGATTGCCATTTCATGCATCTCCGCTCGACTATTTCATACTAAATGAAGCAACTTTATATACACACACAGAGATTAGATTATAGTATGTTATTTTATCAAAATCAACAATAAAACGAAAAAAGTTAAAAGGTCTCCCTCGACAGAGAGGGGGGGGG
>CABFOV010000344.1:153882-180765 GCA_902141375.1 Timema poppense
TGCCGGGACCGAGGATTGAACCCCGGCCGCCAGCATAGAAGTCTGACACCTTACCCCTAGACCGCCAGGTCACCAGCTTTTCTACATATATTTTCTAGATATCTCATTCCTACCGCATTCACCTTGTTCTTGTGTTTCTCTAGACAAACCCATACTTCACATCCATAAAGCAATGTCAGCGTTAACACATTTTTATCTTTGCATCTTTAGATATTACTTCATTCTTTGTAATAGTACACAAACAACTACTCTCCGAGTGTCATTCAACATTCTGGCGATTTCACCATCCATCCTTCCATTTTTACATAAAATTCTTCCCAAATATACAAAATCATTCGCTTGTTCTAACACTATATGGCACATTATAGCGTCCATCAAATGTGCTAAACTTATCAATAAAAAAAATTACCGATCCGACCCAATCATTTTGTGTTTCCAATCGCGTATCAAGCCGAATTTAGAAATCTCGCGTTAAAGATAGACAAAAGAATGGCAACAAATTGTTAAACAGGAAAAATCTAACTTTATACATAAACCAAACGTACCTCCAAGCGCCATTATGTAAGATAAGTGTTGGGTGTCTACAAAAACATTACGGAGAAGTTTTATTGCAGTCCATACTGAATGTATATTAGTTAATAAGTTGGTTGGACAAACACTTGACTACCCATGGTGACCGAGTTTCAGAAGAGTTTACTGCGTGAACAAAGGACCTTGGTTCGATTCCATTAGTCACCTAAAATAATTAATTACCCTCCCTACCTCCTCCCTAGCTGTTGCCCACCATTCCTGTTCCTTTAGGTTTCAATGTATAATACTAAATTTAAGTATGCTTTTTGGTGTTTATACATCAGTCAGATTATATTATCCATCCGGGTCATCTACGGATTTTTTCACTAATGGGGGTAAGGGTGAGGGAGGTAGAATTTAGAGTAAGTTTATCCATGTTTGCATTGAGAAAGAGTGTAAGACTAATCTATCTCGGTACATCCAGCTGGGATTAAAACTCCGACATCCCTATCAATGGCAAATCAGATCAAACCCTAGATGAGACTGACGCCTATGCTTGCGCTACCACCGATGACGGCTTTTTTTTTAGTATACCAACCTAGATTATTAATTTGAAAAGTTTGCGATGTAGATTTTTTTTTAGATTACAGTATACCATCAGGGTTTGTCGGCTAGACACTCCTGGTTTTCTACTGGCAGTAGCGGATATGTAACCGTCTCTTGAGGTTTGGACACCATGTAGGTGCGGTTACGTTGACCCACTGAGATAATGATGATTATTATGTAATGCCACCAGAAGTCTTAAACCTAAACGAATCCTAATTAAGTAGTCCACGGTGACCATGGGAACAATTACCTTTGAGGAGTGATACCTTTGGCAACACTAGGAATCGAATCCGGGACCTCTGCGTTAGCAGTCAGGAACGGTGACCATAAGACCAAGAGGCCAGCCTTTGATTTTATTAGTGTGTTCAGAAAGTGAACGTTGAGCAGAACATTTATTGTAGAGATAGCACCGCTGATACTGCAGGGAATTTATAGTCGAATACCAATAGCAAGAACCTTTTTAGCACTTATTATTATTACTATTAGCACCGCGTTTTACTAACCATTAGGGTTATACGCACTTACACTAATGTGCAATGGTAGGGTGATTGTGAGATGAAATGGAGGACCTACAGTTTAACGTGGTATCCGAACCACGGTAGGAGGCCTGGCTTTCCACACATTTGCAAGTTATGATTAATACACATATTATAAGAGGGGAAGGAAGTGTTTGGCAATCAAGAAAAATCTGTGCCGGAGCTGAGGATTGAACCCCGGACCCCCAGCACAGAAGTCTGACACTCTACCCCTAGACCATCAGGTCACCTTTAGCACATCAAAAATCAATTAAAGAGTTCTATTATTATTGTATTTGAATTTAAAGAGCCCCGTACATAAAATCAGTTACTTGAGTCATAAAACACACACAAACTTAAAACTAATGAAAGGAAATTAAAAGAAGACAGGGCTGAGGTAATCAAGAAGATCCTCTCGAGGTTGATTAACCGGGAATTTAAACACAAGGAAACGTATCCAAGAGAAGTTTTTCGCATAATCCATACATCGAAATGGGAATCAGTTAAATATTTTATTTTTTATTTTTGCGTTTTAAACTAATTATTTTTCAATCTTGTATTTTTTTTAAAGTTTATAAAACTGTTTTACTGGGCACAATTCAGTTGTTTTCTAATGAAGACAACATACAACCGCACCACGATGCGACGTCTGGTTCGATCTGTATTTATAGATGTACGTTTTATGCAGTGGTGGCTCGCGGCCTTCTAAGTAGGTGATGATCTAGGTTGGGGAAGGTGGCACGTTAAAGAACACTATATATGTGTGTATATATACATATATACACATACATAAATACATCAAATGGTGTTGGGTGACTGCGAACGGGGGGAGGTGAGGGACGACAAAATGTGTTTAAAAAAATACTTAAAACAACTAATAGCAATTAGAAATGATGTTGTTTCATTAAAATGTTCATATCATTGAATCCCAGAAGAAGGAGCTGTATTCGTAAAGGATTTGTTGCAGTATATTTGACCACCTCTGGGGACTAATCATTAGGCTTCCAGGCTACAGATACATAGGTCTCAGTTTAAACCCTCAGCACTTCGAGTTTTATTGCAAAGCAGTGGGTCTGGACCAGAGTCAACTCAACCTCGTGAGGACAAATGAGCTAGCTACTCGAGAGAAAAAAGCAGGGGCTCTGCTTTATAAAACTGAGAGTAACGGCTGTAGGGTTCGTTGTGCTGACTTCATGACACCCTCTAAACCGATAAGTTTGCACTAACTTCGCCACTTGACGGAGGCCGCTCGGTTGGTATGGCTTGATTGCGTTCTGGCGCCATGTCTTAACGTAATATTAACATAGTTGGCTTATATTATCAGAGAAACGTTAGTGACACATTCAACTATCCCGCGTTGCATTCGATGAGTACGGTAAGACAACTGGAATCACTATTATTACTCTATTCAAACTGATTGATGATGTTTCTGGTGATAACATCCTTAGGAGAAATTAAGCATGGGTTGTGTCGGTTTCATTTGTTCCATTTAAATAGCTGGAATTTTCCCTAGAAAATAAAATTGAAGATTTTCCAACACGGAACTTATTCCTTCTCACCTCTTTAACTATATTACTTATCTATATTAGATGGTGAATGTGAGGAATGCCAGGTCTCCACCGTGGTTCGGATTCCACATTAAACTGTAGGTCCTTCATTACATCTCACAATCACCCTACCATTACACATTAGCGTAAGTGCGTATAACCCGAACGGGTAGTAAGACGCGGTGCTAATAATAATAATAATAATAATAATATATTAGATGCTATCCCTTTCGTGAGACGGACTCTTAAGAGGCCATGTCTCCGTGAGGTATAAGAAGAAAGCATGGCTGGACCATGTTAGGAACGTGGTGAAATGACTTAAGATAACGCGCACCGATGGGCCCGCAGACAAATATGCCAGTTTGATGTTTGTTTACCCCATACGCCAAGTCATGTGATCTACAGCTGTCACTTGGTAGCCATTATTAATACCTATAACATAACACTAATCAAGGGGTGTTCGGAAAGAAAAGGCCGATTGGGTACTAAAAAAAAAAATTGTTTTGCTGCCAAAATTAATAAATTAGCCTAGGCTATTTTGTCACATAGTCGCAGCAGGGATTCAGACATCGGTCGTAACGTGGCGCTATCTTTATTATATCTATGCCATAGAAGCTTAACGCCTGTGAATTCAGCCTGTCCCAATCCACCTTGTTGAGAGCTTCGTGTCCACGAAGTGATGTGGACCAAGGAATATATTCAATATTCAAGTGCAAGAACAAGTGGTAGTCACTTAGTGCAAGGCCCATGTTGTAGGGCAGGTGATCGAACCCTTTCTAACTAAATTTATTAAGGTGGGATGGAAGTGGATGCTAAAAAAAGCCAGTGTGTCTGCAGTTTTTATGGCAAAAATATTTGGCCAAAATAAATAAAATATTGCTCCAGTACAGACATATAATTTAATTTTATTCACATGGCGTCCTAAATATTTCTTGAACATCCGTAAAAGGTGTATTGGAATTTAATGACAACTTTTTATCTTCATTTAAAAAGTTTCTCATCTAATACTGCTTTGCTCATGATAAATATTAGTACGCCAGCCATATATATAATTATCGTCATTTTCTGTTAATAGCAGGCATCCATGATAGATCAATCACACATAAAATGTGGTAAACGATGTGGGTGGATGCCAATATCGATTTTGAATTTGAAGGTCAATTTCAATGTCAAATAGGGTCAAATAGGGTCAAAATGGGTAATTTTGTTTTTTGCACGGATTTAGTGTATACTTAGTAGATATATCCAATGAATCTAAATTCTATACAATGTATATACAGATAAACCTGTTAATTAACATCTAAAATGTTATATTACATGTAAATGTTTAACCAAATGACACACAAATCTTCAATTTTCTCCAAAAAATATTTCAGTGCAAAATCAAGCTTGCTTAGCAATCCGATTAGTGGTAACTCTTTTTATTTGATCTTTTCCACTTATTGCCTTATGTGTAACACCTGTGTCAACTCAGAATCGGTCAAATCATGGCTATGAATCCAGTGTTCATAATTTAATGTTCTTAAACAGGACCGTGTCGTGAGCGACGGAGATGATAGTGATATATACTTGGATAATAACGACATGCCTTTGTTATCATTAGCAACCAGAGATGCTGCATCAAGTGAAGTAATTTGTGATCTTTGAACAGCTCAAGAACGTGGAAAGCAACAAGTTGTCTCCAATGTTAATGAAAGACTTATAAAGGAAACAGTTGGATTTCATACCGTACTTAAAAAGCACAAGTCAAAAACCTTTGCAAATATCTACAAGGCAGTACGTATAAACAAAACAGATAAAAAACACAAAACTATCAAAGCTGACATAAAATTACTTCAGCGACTGATTAATGCTGTAACTGCCAGTAAACATTTTGAAATTATAAACGTATTAAAACATGAACTATCTACAATCCTATAATCATTATCTAAGCCAGGAGTTAGGGGGAATGAAACACCAAAAGAAGAAATGATCACTATTTTGATGACTGGACTTCTCACACACTTAAAAGTTCCCGGTACTGACATGAATACATGTGTTGTTATTGATGGACATGTAGTTATTCAGACTCTTGGAAAGTCTGATAAATGTCTCACCTTTGGCGACTACACCCATGTGTTTATGCGATAACCTACAAATTACTTTGAAGAGTATACAACAAGAGTTGACGTAGTTTTCAATCGCTACTTTGGGGAGGAGTCTATCAAAGCAGGATCCAGGCTAAACCTATTAGGCAGGAATAAACCAATTCGCAAGATCGTTGATGGAAAGAATGTCCCCCTTCCAGAAGTGTTTGTACAATTCGTTGCATTATATGAAAATAATACCGATTTTGTCCTTTTCCTATGAGAGTTTATAATGCAGAAAGTGTAGGATCTATTAATACCATATGAGTTGGTAATAACAGGAGGTGGGTTCTTTTATGCCACACACGCCAAATCAACGAAGAGATAAGATGCCATGCTTAGAGGAAACCACGAAGAGGCTGATACCATGTTGATTCTGGATTAATTTTAATATGTCGACAGAGGAAACGAAATAGTGATTTGTTATCTGCAGGGATACTGATATAATGTTGTTACTGTTACGTTTTATATGTGCAAAGGCCTCTGAAGTGTAGAGGATGGCTGGAACAGCAATACAACGCAAATTCTACCCTTTACGTCCAGTATCTCAGAGACTACCTCAACCTGTGAAGGATAATATGCTCAATTTTCATGCTCTAACAGGTCGCGATACAACATCAGCCTTCAAAGGTCTAGGTAAGAAGACCTATTGGAAAACCTTTGAGAAATACCCATTTCTTGTAAGTGTTATTGGACGGGACGGAAATATTGAAGTTCATGTGTCACTTATATGGAGCTCCAGAACAACCAACCCTTGACCATAGCAGTCCTATATTCGACAATAACGTGAATAAGGCTCTTGAATTACTATCCCCAACCAAATATGTGATGGAGATTCACACTGCACACGCCAATTACCAGACGAAAATATGGCTCCAGACAGACAAGGAGCGAATATATGTGGCTTCTCCCCTAGATACTCTGGCTTGAAAGAAGGAATCAGGTTGTTTGAAACCAGTAGGGACAGTGTTTTCCGCAATTGCTGATTCATGTCTAGAGTATGTCGCTTGCAAATGAAAGTCGAAGTGCAGGATTACCCGCTGTTCATGTTTCATAAAACATCTCAAGTGTACTCTCACTTGTGGATGTGATGTCACCTACTTCTACAAACTTTCTTCGTAATAATAGCCTCATATACACTCTTATTCATCTCCCATGGCTGGGTAGATCCTAATTGATGAACATTCAAATAAAAACTGTAAACATGAATTAAAACGAAAACATTGGCTTGTTAAGCTAGCTTGATTCTGCATTGAAAAAGATTTCAATGAAATCGAAAATTTGTGTGACATTTGGATATACATTTACATGTAATATGTCATTTTAGATGTTAACTAGAAGGTTTCAATACATCTACATTGGAATGAATTTTCATTGGATTGATCTACTAATTGTACACTGAATCCATGCAAAATACAAACTTATCAATTCTGACCTTATTTGACCTTGAAATCAACCTTTAAATTTAAAATCAAGCTTGGCATACACCCACATAATTTTCCACATTCTATGTGTGAGTGATTTATTACGGATGCCTGTTTTAACAGAAAATGCCGATGAAAATTTTTCTGAATGACTTTTCCCAGTTTGGCTGATATACTATATTCAGGAACTGTTGATATTAACATGTGAAGAAAATTAAACTATGTTTGTACTGGAGAAATGTTTTATTAATTTTATCCATAAAAACTGCAAAAACATTGGCTTTTTCTCGCATCTCCTTTCATCCCACCTTAAAGAGAGTGACGGTGCAAGCTCGGTGTGTGGTCGGGCGTTAAGTGGGAAGACGATACAAGACCACGCCTTTTGTTCTGAATCGCCAGCCTCAGTTCTTTCACTGTATAACAGTACACTTCAACATTTATCGTTTATTGTTCCGTAAATTAAAGAAACAGCATTCCTTTCCGATCCCAGAATACAGTTGCAATCACCTTTCTGTTTCAAAACGTTTGGTTGAATTTCTTGGGCTTTGGTGACCCCGCGTGCAGTCATTGCATGGGTTGTTACTTTGTTTCTACATTAGCGTGCAAAATCCAGATTTCATCTCCAGTTAAGAGATGTAGTCAAGGAACTTGTCACTATCAATCGCTTAGCTTTCAAAGAATTTCAGGGCTGATGCCATTCGTTGTTTCTGGTGAATATCTGTCAACAGCTTTGGTACCCATCAAGCACACACTTTACGATACGGAACCTTCTAGGTAACAGCCTCATACACAAAAGTACATGAATTCTGAGTAAAATCTTATGAAAGTTCAGAGCTCGTGAAGTGTCTGTTTTCGTGGATCTTCTTGTTCACGCGTTCAACCACGTCTGAAGACACAACAGAAAGCCAGCCGTTCCGTTTCTCGTCACGAGCGTTTGTTCAGTCATATTTAAGTAACCTTCACTAATTACAGTTAGGACACAAACTTGACAAGCCTAGCATTTGATTTCGGCTGCATTTGTGGGGTTTTTTTTTTTGCCTGAAAACATTTTATCATGGCATGAAATTCACACGCAGCGAGATTATTAATATTACTATTAATTTTAAAATACTCTTACCCAACAGTAAATAATTACTGAGCATTGAAAACTCAGGGGGATTCATGACCAATTAGTGACACCTATCACTCTGCGTATGGGCTACTGTGGCCGCACCCGTAGCACGGCTGGCATGATCAATTGGCCCTTACTAATACCCGTAGTAATATAGTAAATTATTATCACTCTTATCCACATAAAAGTATTTGTAGTATTTGTATTTTACCAAAAGGCCCTTCATATGAACATTTGACTGTAGTAAGACATGGAGCCTAAATAAAAGCTAAGTTTCTTTGTATGGAAGTCCGACTATAGAACTCTTGCAAGTGATCATCAATCAGTGCCGTCTTGGATGTGTGGGCACTTAACGTGGGAAGAACATTCGTGAGCATCTTTTTAACAGTTGGACAAACACTCGTGTCTTCGGAGCGGTATTGTGTTTCCAAGGACATGGGGCACGCATCCACGAGATGAAAGAAAATATAATATATTGAAATAGCGCTAATAAATGTTTAGCATACCAATATTGTGTGAAGCAACCGTCAGAACCTATACTCGGACCGCAATAAGATAGAAACTCAACTTGATAGTTCTAAACCTTTATAGACCTACTTTCGTTCATTCTCACACCAAACAAACTGCTCTGCGGCATTCACTGGTGGACACGCAGACAAAATGACAGACTCATCTTGTCTGGTTTGCTGGTGACAAGGAGGTCTGGTTTCGAATCTCGCTCATATGAAATGAAGCTAATACCTCTTTAAGTTAATTCCCACAACGCAAATAATAGTACATTACCTCTAAACTCCCTTCTCATTATTACTCCATTAACGCGATTAAATACATATATAAACCTAATAATTTCATTTGGTCGTGATCTGAAACCAGACCTTCTCCTCACCAGCCAACCAGAGAATATATATATATATGCATGCGCGTGTCCGGGCTAAATCCATTTGTAGGTTAGTAGTGCAAAGATCAGCCAGTACTAATGTACCGTTGTCCAGGAGAATCCCGAGTGTACTAATCGTACATGCTTTTCCGTGAAGGCTCTTTCCATCTCCCGATGATGTGAGGATATGGTGATAGTGAATATAACAGGGTTAAGCTAATGAAGAGCTTAAAATAACTTAAGGCTAACTAACCAAACCCTGGTGAAAGTATAATTCCCCTTTTGGGAAAAATACCCAAGATACTAGCCGGGAATTGAACCCAGGACCTCTGGACTCGTAGCCAGGTGCAGACTAATATACCATGGGGCCAGTTAGAAGGAAATTGAGACTTTTATGGAAAAAGTATCTTTCAATGGCATTAAAAATAATACTTAGCACAGCGTCTTACTACCCGTTCGGGTTATACTCTTATGTACTATTTACACCAATGGGTTAGGAATTGGGAAGGTTGAATATAGAGCAAGTGAACCCACATTTGCGTAAATGAAGAGTGGAAAACCTTTTAGGAAAAACCACCCCCAGTTCACCCAATCAAGATTCGAGCATCGATATCTCCGTCCTCAGCAGTAAAGCTCAACATGAATGGACAAAAACGCGTTAGCTAACTACACAACCGAGGTGGGTTTCAAAGGCATTAGATAATGTCAATTTCACTTGTAAAATAAATGTAATGATATTTTGGTCAATGCTGTTTGTTTTAAAAGTTTATTACTATGATGATCAGACTATAAACTTTTGTTTTCATGGATGTAGTATGTGTGAAACTTTAAGGAGGATTGGACCGAAAGCTATACTAAGCTTAATTTATATTAACATTACCATTTATATATATATATATATATATATATATATANTATATTTGGCCAATTTTTAGATGATAACGTAAATTTAAAACTACCAACATTTTTAGCGGTCTTAATATTTTATATAATGCTCTATAGAACCCACGTAGTTCACTAAATGTATAGCACCTAATATATTTTATTTGTTTTTTTAGCACCACGTCTTACTACCATTCGGGATATACGCTTAATTACTATTAACGTTAATGGTTGAGGGACAAGGAAGTTTGAATTTAGAGGAAGTGTGGCCGCATTTGTGCGGAAAGAGAAAAAAATTGTTTAGTGAAAACCAACCTCAGTCCATCCGACCGGGATTGAACCAGGATATCCCCATCATCGGCAGTCTAGGCTCTTATGAGAATAGTGCCTTATACCATGCAGCCACCGAAGTGAGCAAAGGCTCATTGTAGCTAGTAAGATTGACAAACTCTGTAAAACGTAACATCAGAAAAACAAAGCTTAAGGCTTGTTATTGTTAATACAGGAAAGTTGATATCTTTGAAATGCCATAAGTGTCGAGATATCTTTAGTTTCATAGTTGTTAACAGAAGACATGTTTATAGTTGAGATTATTGGCTAGTATTTATTAAGAGAGAGGAAAGTCATTATCTAAACTTTATACATTTATAATGTTTTAAAATTCTGTAGATTTTACACAATAGGCCAGGAATGGCGAAACATTTTCGACCAGTTTGCCACTTAAGGACTATTTGAATTTTGAACTAGTTTAGTGCATCACTTCTCATTTAAATTTTTGCATGAGTATTTAAAAATAAAAACTTGTTGACTAGGCCTATTATGAAATGTAATGAATGATTCACACTAAAAATATTTTAATAACGACTTGTTATTAAATAAAATTTATCAACTTGACAAAGTAGAGTTAATTTAAAATTCATCCTGAGTTGACCCGGCCAAGATTTGACTATCGATATCCGTCAGTCGGCAATTAAGTTTTCTGCAAGCTTTAAGTATTAGTCAGTGTGACCACCACTGTGGGTAAAACAATATACAAATAATTGTAAAAGGCCACCCTTAGAGGAAATAAACCTCACTGGCCATCCAATAAGTAATCAGCCTTCCTTTTACCTGTGGTAAGCAGTAGTACTCCCTTGAACCTATGATAAGTGGTAAGACTTACTTATTCATGTGATAAGCAGTAAGAATACCTTGTCCGTATGATAGATAAGCAGTAATACCCCCCTATACCTATGATAAGCAGTAAGACTACCTTGTCCATGTGATAGATAAGCAGTAAGATTATTATTATTATTATTAGCACCGCGTCTTACTACCCGTTTGGGTTATACGCACTTAGGCTAATGTGTGATGGTAGGGTGATTGTGAGATGAAATGGAGAACCTACAGTTTAACGTGGAATCCGAACCACGGTGGAGGCCTGGCATTCCTCACATTCACAAGATGTCTTGTCAGAGGTGAAGGAAGGGTTTGGTAATCAGATAAATCTTTGCCGGGACCGAGGATTGAACCCCGGCCGCCAGCATAGAAGTCTGACACCTTACCCCTAGACCGCCAGGTCACCAACCAGTAAGACCCCCTATACTTGTGATAAGCAGTAAGACTACCTTGTACATGTGATATATAAGCATTAAGACCCCCATACCTGTGATAAGCAGTAAGACTATCTTGTCCGTGTGATAGATAAGCAGTAAGACCCCCTATACCTATGATAAGCAGTAAAATTACCTTGTTCGTGTGATAGATAAGCAGTAAGACCCCTCTCTATATATGTGGTAAGCAGTAAGACTACCTTGTCCGTATGATATATAAGCAGTAAGACCCCCATACCTGTGATAAGCAGTAAGACTATCTTGTACATGTGATAGATAAGCAGTAAGACCCCCCTATACCTGTGATGAGCAGTAAGACTACCGTGTCCATCCGATAGATAAGCAATAATATCTCCTATACCTGTGACAAGCAGTAAGACTACCTTGTCTATGTGATAGATAAGCATTAAGACCCCCATACCTGTGATAAGCAGTAAGACTATCTTGTCCGTGTGATAGATAAGCAGTAAGACCCCCTATACCTATGATAAGCAGTAAAATTACCTTGTTCGTGTGATAGATAAGCAGTAAGACCCCTCTCTATATCTGTGGTAAGCAGTAAGACTACCTTGTCCGTATGATATACAAGCAGTAAGACCCCCATACCTGTGATAAGCAGTAAGACTATCTTGTTCGTGTGATAGATAAGCAGTAAGACCCCTCTCTATATCTGTGGTAAGCAGTAAGACTACCTTGTCCACGTGATGGATAAGCAGTAATACCCCCCTTATACCTGAGATAAGCGGTAAGACTTCCTTGTCCCTTTTATAAGCAGTAATATCCTTTTCTTACGCTAATAATAAATACATATTTATTTATTTAAAAGAGTTATAAGCTTTCTTTTTAAAATTTTATTAGCTTTTAGATTATGAATAATTTTAAAAAGAATTCTTAATATACATTTTGACACTTGCTCATCCCATGGGGAAACTGGGCCCTTAACCCGAACCTAATAATAATTATACAGTATAACCAAAATGGAAGATGCTCCTTCATTAATAAATGTTATGGCTTTTTTCAAGATGCTGGTAAAAATAAACACACAACTTCTTATATTTTTACTGAATTTTGATAAGAGGCGTCATAATCGGGATATAATTTTAAAAACATTATTAGTGTGCTTTCAAAAAACTACTAAACGGTATGTTAGAACATGTCATATACGCCGACTTTATTTATATGAGCGTAGAGTGGTCGTTCTTTGGACAGTCTTTTTAAAAATTAGATGTCCCTCGAAGCTATTTGGAGATTGATGCAAGGCCATATTTTAACGTAATGTTCGAAAATATCAAAGGGATTAAAATAAACCCAGAGTGGGTACAAATTATTCCTTCCCTGGTTCCGCCGCCACTATGTCTATGCATATACCGTAATTCAAAACAACTGAAGTTAAAATTTTGACCAAACGAGGGCTAAATGTCTCTTGAAACGAGCGACAAAATAGACTGGAATAAATGCACCCAATACATTAAAAACAGTAACGGGTAAAATAGGGCGTAAATTTCACTTGGAAAAGAGTCTTCAAGAACATATCTCTGCTCAAATAGAACACAAGGTATTTTAGAAGAGCTACAAAAAACAGCTGTAGATTGGCTACACAAATGTAGTGGAGTGATGTCTGTACTTGTGTTTAACTATTATTTTCATAAATTTGTATGTACGCATTAAGCCAGATATAGCGACATTTCACGTCTAATTGAAATTGCATTTAACGTTTCCTTGTGGCCATGTGCTGCGAATTTTATATCAAGCGTTATTTGTCGTTTCACATCAGTTGACATAGTAAACCTTCTTCTCTTTCTTTAGCGCCGCGTCTTACTACCCATTCGGATTATACGCTTATGTACTAGTTACGTTAATGGTTTTAGGGATCAGTACGCTGATATTTATTGTAAGTTTACCCACATTTGCGTGGATTGAAAGTGAAAACCCTTTTAGGGAAAACCTTCCTCAGTGCACCCAGCCAGGATTGAACCACGATCTCTCCATCATTGTCAGTCTAGTTTCTTGCGATAATTATACCTTAGACCATGTGGCCTCCGAAGTGTGTTCATTTTTATATTGGATGATATAATATGTAGTCCATTCGCCAGAGGATTGGTGGTAAATGGCAGAAAAAGTTACTATATCTACTCTCACGTATTAATTTGCAATTGCAAGACCGTAGTTAATTTGTTGTCACTTTAATCAGTCAAAACTTTCACATCAAACAATTGTGTCTTAGTTATATTTTTCTTTTAGCAGTTTTTTACATCTTTTGATATCTGTTGGCTACCACCACTCCTACGGCGAATGGAATCTAGATCATTCATAAATTATATCTGCTAAACAAAAATCTTCATTTTCAAACTTAATTTTCAAACTCTATATTATATTTTTGTATTGTAATTATGTTTCTTTTATTTTCAAACGTGTCTGATATTATAATTCCGATTGACTAATATACGATTATGATTAATTATTTCACAATATTACAGTATATCTGCCAAACAAAATATTCATATTCTAGCTTAATTTTCTAACACCATATATTCCAGTAGTGCTGTGTTTTTATAGCCTGTTTCATGTAGGTTTTTAAGGGCCAGTTTCATAGTCAAATTTAGTACGCCTCAAGTGCGGCGCTACACTAAATACAAGACGACACCTACCTAAACCAGAATGGAATTGGCCAGTTTCCTATGCGAGAACGGCCCATTCCATTCGAGTTTAGGTAGGTGTCGTCTTGTATTTAGTTTAGCGCCGCACTTGAGGCGTACTAAACTTGACTATGAAACTGGCTCTAAAACTGTATCTAATATTATAATTCTACAACTGTTAACCCTTTTTGTTTGAAATGTTCATTCTTGGATAAGTTATTGTGTCTATCATAAGTTGGAGTTTGAAATATAATAGTGGTGCGAGAAATATAGGTGTTTTTTTTTATCAGACGTTGCAAACTTTTAGAGAGGAAGCCTAAAATTTATGACAAAATTAACAAATCGTTAGAACTTTCAAATTATTTTTCCAACTTATGAACCTTCATTAAAAAAAAGTATATACATACGACCAAGAAATGGAACTAAAACCATTTCAAAGCTTAATGTGGCGCACATATTTAGAATAAAGTCTAACGACCAATTAGTAGAACGCGGAAACACGGTTTGGACTCTTCGCTTCCCACATTCTTGGAATCCGATCATTGAAAATGATCACTAATCTGACGAATAACATTGCGATTAGTCATTAATTTTTATGGTAACAACGAAGAAAGATCAAAAGTAAAGTCGTATAAATAATTAGATCCCGTGGAAATTCCCTCCTCTCCGACAATAATGAAAGTAGGACGGCCCGTCCTATTAGGCAAAGCCCATCACATCTCCCATAGGACAATTTCTGTGGAGAACCTGTTTGACAAACTTAAGTAAGACCATGTTAATGAAACGAATAAATTATATAGACCTAGTGAAAGATTACGCTGTTTGCTCGCTTTTTATTGGTTACATTTTCAACTCCTTATCTACTAATGATTAAGTTTTAGTAGAAAATGCAGTAATTCTAGTTGATAATTGCACATTAGTATACACATGTTAAATCACGGTTAAGTTACCACAGCCTCGACAACAGGAGTAAGATCATTTATCCAGCAGTTATTAGGGAGAAAATATATTTCTTCTATGTTATAAAACATGCGATTAGCAACAAATAATTACTGTTTGGTGACATTTTGAAAATTATAATGTCATTTGTAAATAGTTATGGTCATAACCTTTTAAAAAAAAAGGTTGTTCACTAAACAATTTGACACTGGTCTATGACTTTCAAATAATTAATTTGGGTTTTAAGGGGCAATTAGATTTAGCGTGCTGCTTCACTCCTTAATTATCTTTATAATTTTATTTTTAAAAAAACCTCATCTAAAGAATAGGAAATAATATTATAGAATAGTTTAAAATAGCGATGAAAGAAGGCGATAAGGAGAAGTATTGATTAAATTTGATAAAAGAATCAATTATTGTTACCAATGAGTCATTTTCGTAACCAAAGGCATTTTATAATTAGTAAATGTACATTATTATGACCTTTTCCCTTTACTATGGATTTAAAAAAATAAACACTGTTTAGAAAAACGATAAAGTAATTTTTTATATATATTTTCCTTTTTGTGACTTAATATTTTGAGTGTGACCTAAAAAAAACCTTATCCAATTAAATGTATGTTATAACTTTATATTTATATGAGTAAAAACTTTGAATACTTTTTCATAATATATGTTGATATTGTAAAATGTAAATATTATATTTATATTGAATTGAGTATTATCTTTAAAATGCAAAACATTGATATATTTTCCTTCGTAGGACATCTTAGTTTAGTCATTATATCACCTAACCACTAAGTTTAGCGTTTAGATTCCCGGTAGACTGAAAAATGTATTATGTATAAGCTTTAATACTCTTCTAACAGAGCGACGAATTAACGGTCGGGGGACTGTGTTGTTTCTCTTTTAAAGTTTGGTTTGGAAGTCTTATGCTGATCAAATTAGTTGGTTCATAATGTGAGTGGTTATATACTCTTTTAAGTAAATAACCCGCCTCGTTGGCGTAGATAGCTAACGCGCTAGATTCGTGTTAAGCTAGATTGCCGAGGACGAAGAGGTCTAGGTTCAAATCTAGCTCGGATGAACTGGGGGAGGTTTTCCTAAATGGTTTTCCACCCTCCCTCCACTCAAATACGAGCTCACTTCCTCTATATTCAACCTTCCCAATTCCTAACCCATTAGTGTAAATAGTACATAAGCTTATAACCCGAACGGTTAGTAAGACTTGGTGCTAAGTATTATTATTATTGTTATATAAAATAAATAAACAATGGAATGTGTAAAAATGTTTGGAAATTCTTGATTAACTCTTATTTATGGACATAAGTTTCCGTCTAAGATGTACTGTTTGGGATATCATGTACAGTACATAACAAGTTTGGCAGAAATCTGTTTATTTAATGTGCCACGTCTTACTGCCCATACGGGCTATCCTATTATTTATACCAATAGGTCAGGAATGATGAAGATAGAACTTAGAGGAAATGTATTGGCATTTTCGTGAAGGGAAAGCGGGAAATCATTTAGAAAAAAACTCATATCACGCTGGGACTCAAACTCCGACCATTCAGTCGCAGGAAAATCATACTATGCGAGCTTGACATTTGGTCCTCGTGCCCACCTATGTGGATATCACTTTATTAATTCAAAAGCTAGAAGGATAGAACCAAGATACTATCGATACTGATAGAATGTACCATTTTTTCGATGATTCCGGTTACTAAACCACTTCTAAACTGATATTATTCACAGAACATAATGCACCAATGTTGTTTCTTGTGATGCTGTGGGCGTCAACTAACGTCCCCATATTCATTACCTCTCGGCTAAGTGGTCAAATTGTCTGATCGCAGGTCTAGGGGAGTTTACTTTTTATCCTCTTTGTTTTTGCATTCGCTCACTATACACAAATACGCATTTAGTAACAAGTGTAGAAAAAAACAAATTGAAACAGGGTTTTTAAAGACTCAATACAAACAAGTTTTTATGGTTTTTTAACTACTTTTTCATTACCTCAACACAGCTATTCGGGACTCAATTAAACGACGGCAAAATAATAGTTTACACATACCCTCGAACTGAGATCATCATTAAGTATGTAAACAATTTACATTTCTTTAATTCTCTCATTTCTCAACAATCTCAGAATTGGAGACTATGTAAACATTATTATTAGCACCGCGTCTTACTACCCGTTCGGGTCATACGCGTTTACGCTATTGTGTAATGGTAGGGTGATTGTGAGGTGAAATGGAGGACCTACAGTTTAACGTGGAATCCGAACCACGGTGGAGGCCTGGCAATTATCATCATTCACAAGATGTCTTGTCAGAGGTGAAGGAAGGGATTGGTAATCAGATAAATCTGTGCCGGGACCGGATATTGAACCCCGAACCCCAGCACAGAAGTCCGACACCTTACCCCTAGACCACCAGGTCACCACTATTTAAACATATTTGTGTATCTATACAAAACTATTACTCTTACTAGTGTGCCAATCTTGCCTCAGAATATCCTAGTCAAGCGAACTTAATAAGTTACGTGTTATTTTCATGTTTTCATATTTCATTTGAAGTATTTTTGTGATTTGTAGGGTAGACATCCTGTGGCAATTTTAACTTGTGGAATGTGTGCTTTTTAATAGCCTGTCTCATACTCCCATGTACCCCCCACTCCACCCCACTCCCAATATAATAATAATAATATTTAGCACCACGTCTTACTACCCGTTCGGGTTATACGCTTTAAGTACTAATTACTCTATTGGATTAGGAATTGGGAAGGTTGAATTAGAGGAAGTGAACCCGCATTTGCGTGGAGGAAGAGTGGAAAAGCATTTAGGAAAAACCACCCCCAGTTCACCCGACCGAGATTCGAACCTCGATCTCCCCGTCCTCAGCAGTCGAGCTCAACACGACAAGCGCGTTAGCCAACTACGCCACCGAGGCGGGTGCTCCCAATTTAACTTCGTAAGGTCATGATCCCGATTTACTTTTATTTTAGCAACGTCTTACTACCCATTCGGGTTGTACGCTTATGTAAGCTACTTATCATGCTAAAGAGTCAGGGTTGAGGAAGGTTAGTTTGAGATGAAGTGTAGTCGAACCGCATTTGCGGGGAGAGAGTTGGAAACCATTAGGGAGAAACCACCAACATTTCACCCGACTGAGATCGAACCACGATCTCCCCGTTATTGGCAGTCTAGTCTATGGCGAGGGTAGTACCTTAGACAATGCGACCACCGGATCGGATACGATATACTTTATCTTAGCACCACATCTTACTACCCGTTTGGGTTACACGTTTATGTACTGATTACTATAACGGTTTTAGGCATAGGGCTTTATTTATAGGAAGTGTACCCGCATTTGCGTAGAGGGATAGTGAAAAAGCATTTTGTAAAAAAACTCAGTACACCTGACTTAGATTTTAACCTCTATCCCCCCGTCATCGGCAGTCTAGTATACTTCTTTAGATCACGCAGCCACTGAAACGGATACGTTCTACTTAACGTTCACCTTAAGTTCATGTAACAAAGGATCAAAGTGTATGATCAGGATTCCCGTAACGTAACAACTCGAGCAAAACACAAGACAAATGATTTTGAACGGTTTGAAAACAAATTGTCCAATGATATGGAACTCAAGCAGTTGGTGTCTGATAAGGTTTCGAGTACTCTCAATAGAAGCTTCCTATAGGCCACGGTGTTTTAGCGCTCGCGAGACGGACAAAAGAGATATACCGAAAAAATTGTCTGCACCCCATGAACAAACAAATAGTGTTCTAAAGAGGCGTGTTGATGTTGATTGCAGCGTGATTAGTTTATAGGAATACGTGGTAGCCTGTCTAGATTCAAGTTACTTGACGCCTTAGACCACCTGACCACTAGTGATTAGGGTATGCCCTAAAGTACATTCACCACTCGAGTGAGAGCTCAAAAAGTTACTAGGAACAGTCCCTGATGTATCCCTACGCCAACAGCTGACCTCTGTCACTTCTGGTAGCTGTAATGAAAATACATGGTAATGTATGAATGTGATTGTTAACCACAGTAATTTGGGCAAGTATTATTTATATTTATTTGAGTTCAGGCAGAAAACTTATTTATCGTTTTATTCCACTTAAAAAATGTATTATTCACAGCACTTTCACAATAGGTCAAACAAACATAGCTTCAAAATGATGACCGACGAGTTTAAACCGTGTGATTGAACATAACAGAATTACAATGATGCACTCAGGCAGTGGATAGAAATATTTAATTCAGTTAAATATTTCAAAATAGGATAAAATAATCTAAAATAATTGATAAAATATTTTAATAAAATGACAAGTATTTTCTCTTTTCAAGTAAATACGATGCCTGTATTAAAAGATATTAATGTATGCACTATATTACACATAATATATAACATTCCCAAACAAAGAATGAGTACTTTTAGTTATGTTTAAATATTGTTTTGAATTGGGCGAAGAGGAATTATTAAAAGTAATGAAATAGTGTGAGAAAACAGTTTACGTTATTTTTAATATAATATGTAGTTAAAAAGTATCATCTATAACAAAACAGTGATTTTGTAATAGTGTTGACAACCCGAAACCTAAATATATAAAAATCTTTGGTGAACGTACTGTACTTTCAATGGAATTATATTGGGAAATCACTTTTATAAAAGATAAACATTATTTTTACGGTCAACATTGAAATTTTTTGTTTGTTAGATTAGTTAAAAATGACCATTATAGATCACATTATTATACGTATAAATATATGACGTGTGTTTTTGGTAATTTTTTTAACTGTAAAAAATGTTCCTTACTATCTAAAACTGATTGTATTCAGGATTTGTCTTTAACGACGTAAAGGTTTTAAGGGTGGGGGGTTCAGTATGTTCTTACGTTTTCTTACGAGAGGAGAGTGGGGGTCAGGATTCATCTTATGTAAGGAAGGGTATTTTTATCAATATTTATGGTGAGACAACATCTTGAAAAAAGAGATATTTGTCTGAAAAAATGTTAAATATAAAATTTCACTTATATTTAATTTACCTTTGATGTGTTACATCTAATTTTACTACAATTAAAATTAATTAAAGAATTTAAAAAAAAAGTTAGATATCACTCGCCTTATTACTTTACTCGCTTTGCTCTTTGTGGGCTCCTCTCCCAAACCACCAGTGAATGTAAACTAAAGTAATTCCAGCGTTGTTTTAAACGTTGATTTATTTTTAAAATTTTATGATTCTAGCTGTCCCATAAGTGTGTCAAAAGATTTAATAATTTGTGTAAAATGTGCAAAATTTACCTAAAATCAAAAAATCTACAGTAGCTTTGGTACAATCCATATATATATATATATATAAGTCTTATCGTTTAGCCACAAAAGGTCTCCAAAGAAAGGTCCGTGTCGACTTTGAAATTGCTCCACCATTTTGAATTTTTTTCGGGGGTTAAATTTTTTTTTTAAACTTTTTTGAATTTTCTCGTCAGCTACAGGCTAGAAGCTATAAGTTTGCCAAATATCAGATTTGTTACTCATATGGAAGTGGGTAAACATTAATGTTAGTGAGTGAGTGAGTGAGTGAGTGAGTCATGTGACTTTGTAGTATAGTGATCGCCAATCCTGATGTCCAAATATAGTAACCAAACGATTAAAATAGTATAATTTACCAAATCGTAAAACGTTACTCAAGAGAGAGGAACGGGGGATTGTGACGGAAAATCTTACGACCCCTTACGCGGGGTCATAATCATGAAAAATAAAAGCTTTACGTAATTTAAGGACAACCCCTAACTAATAGTACGTCAAAGAGCGGTTTCAATCATTCGTACATCCCCCCCCCACCCCTGCGTGTTTCTCCTTCAAACGAAACAATTGAAATATTTGCTATTTGCTGCAGACCTGAAGAGGCGTCACTCGTGGAGCAGTGACTTGGACTTCCAACAACAGCAGCAGCTGCCACCACATTCTGCAGCGGTGAGGGCGACAGGCGGAGATCAACACGAGGACTACGACCACGGAGAACACGATTCGGTCAGTGTTTTTTTGTTTGTTTTTTAGCAGCGAGTCTTACTACCCATTTGGGTCACACGCTTATGTACTAATTCCGCCAATGATTTTAGGGATTAGGAAGCTTGTATTTAGAGGAAGTGTACCCACATTTACGTGGAGGGAGAGTGGAAGACCATTTTGAAAAAAGAACAATAACACCCTTAGTACACCCGACCGAGATTCGAACCTCGATCTCCCCATCATTGGTAGTCTATTCTACTGCGAGAATAGCGCGTTAGAATACGCGGCCACCGAAGCGGGTTACTGTCAGTGTTGAGTTGTGATACTGCGTTCCACACATGCGCGAAATTTAAAGAGAGAACGGAAGGAAGGAGGAGGGGGCATAGGTGCGTGGCCAACTCATACTATCAAAGTCCCAATCAAAGTGGTTGAAATTATTTGATATCCCGCTGGATTTAAACTAAATAAAGTTTGATTTTTCCAAGGTTAATTCCACCCCCCTCCCCCTAACAGATTGATCAAGGCCGTCTTTTGGTTCCCATAAACAATCATGGACAAAAACTTTTATTACAGAAAATAAACGTTTAAGTTACTTTATATTTGTAGTCATTACATGCTCAAAATATATTGAGTTGCCAAAATCCCTGACGCAATGAAAATATTGTTCAAATTATTATATATTAGTTCATGTGTATCACAAACTGAAATGTGATGGTTAACCACAGGGTCACACATCTTTCTTTACATATACAGTTTGGAGTCTGGTTGGTTGCTGTATTTGTCTATTAACTAAGCAAGAATAAGTTTCTGGTAATTACTTCAATGGTATTTATTCTAAAGCAAAGCAAAAATATAGCTTGTAACCAAGAAAGAATAATAATAATACTAATAAGATTTAGAATCACATCTTACTACCCGTTCGGGTTATACGCCTAAAGGTGACCTGGCGGTCTAGGGGTAAGGTGTCAGACTTCTATGATGGCGGCCGGGGTTCAATACTCGGTCCCGGCAAAGATTTATTTAATTACCAAACCCTTCCTTCACCTCTGACAAGACATATATTAATCACATCTTGTGAATGTGAGGAATGCCAGGCCTCCACCGTGGTTCGGATTCCACGTTAAACTGTAGGTCCTTCATTTCATCTCACAATCACCCTACCATTACGCATTAGCGTAAGTGCGTATAACCCGAACGGGTAGTAAGACGCGGTGCTAATAATAATAATAATAATATACGCCTAAATACTAATTACTCTAATTGGTTAGGAATTGGGAAGGTTAATATAGAGGAAGTGAACCCGAATATGCCTGGAGGGAGAGTGGAAAACCATTTAAGAAAAACCCAAGCGAGATTCGAACCTCGATCTCCCCATCCTCAGCAGTCTAGCTTAACACGAAAATAGCGCGTTAGCTAACTACGCCACCGAGGCGGGTAACTAAGTAAGAAAAAGTGTCATGTATTAACCACATTGAGCCTAAAAAGTAAAAACAAAAGTAATATATAGATTAGCAAGAATATAAGACGCAGTGCTAAAAAAACCACACAGGCACTAAAGTGTAAAAAAAAAAGGAGCTATGTAGTATTGTCACTTGATCTACAAGTTCCGGGTTTACACGCTTGGGTGAGGATGGTTGGTTTATAATGCGCCGTCGTAGCCACCAGAAATTGGATCCATTGGGAAGTCAAGGTAAACCTGATTAACATCAGCATTTTTTTTAGTAAGCTTCCCAATAAAAACATTGAGCTGTGCATTGATATGAAACCAATAATGGCAGCAAAGAAATCGATTGTCAGTTTCTAAACTATCATATTTTTATTTACCTACCTTTTATCATATTTTTTCCGACACCGTGTTTCGGGCTGTACGCATTATGAACTAATTACGCTAATGGGCTAGGGATAGGTTAAATTTAGAAGAAGTTTACAAGCATTTTCATAAAAGGAGAGTGGAAAACCATTTAAGAAGAACCACTCTCAATAAACCGGACCGGGATTCAATCGTCGATCTTCCCAACAGATGCGATCACCCCCGAAACCGGTTTTAATAGCAATTCCTAGAACTGTTTAATAAATAATTAATCAGACTAAAATATATTGTTTTTCCTGCATCGTGTCTAATCATCCGTCCAGAAATGAATTACTTTAGTGAGATAGGGATGAAGAAGGTAGTATGTATAGAGATATTATGTACCCGCATTTTCAGGGCCGAATTTAGAGCTATGAAGGCCCCAACTTTTAACAAATATTCTATATTTATTTTAAACGTTTCGATATTATAATTTTTTCTTTACAAAATTACGGTAATTGTTGAAAGCTCATTGTTAAATATAATATTTAAATAAAGAAAGCTTGTCACCACAGTAAATTAAATTCATAGTCCCATACGTATCCACTAGATTCGCTGCGATACAAAGGCGTTGTTTATGTTTCTAAATCACAATTTGAAATATTGGTTTGCCGAACGTTTCACTAGTAAGTATTATTTTGTCATAAATAAATACGAATTGATATAGTAGGTTATAATTTTTTTTTTATATAAAATCTACAGATCCAACCGGGGGGAGGGGGGGATATTGCAACAGTTTTATTTGATGAGGCCCTGGGGTATTTGCCGCTCTATCCCTCCCTTAAATTCGGGCCTGCACGTTTGTGTGAAGGAGTGGAAAATCATTTATGAAATATCACCTTTAATACACTGAGTCGAGATTCGAACCTCGACCTTCAAGTCACCGACCAATCAAACCAGTCGAGCCTAACTTTTTTCTGCGTTTCCGTCAATTGTGAGTAATAGAAATCAGGATTATAAAAATGTTGATTGTGGCTATGACAGAATTTAATGAAAATGTTTTCCTTCAATTAATTTTACTTTACAAAATGTAACGCTACATAACCATTGGTTGACGTATCACGTGGTTAAGGATTTGATTTATGTGAACAGTAGTGAAATAACTTGAGGACACCGTTAAGGATACGAAGCTACAAATTAATATGTGAGTTAAGTTTAGCTACTAAATTATTAACACTGAATGAAAGTGCTATGTAAGGTAAGTTGTTTTAAAACTATGAACTTTTATTTCAGGGAAACTGCAAACTCAAGCTTTGTCAACTCCAAACGTAATTATTTCTGATTATTTTATGATATAAATATAAATGTGGCTTACAAAATTCGACACTTCCTTTAAGTTTACTGGAGGCCATGATGTCACATCGTGGTGCGGTTTTCTCTATTAATTTATATTTTAAAAATTGTCAAATTAAAACCGGCGAAACAATAAACTGGTTTCAATTTCGTTGTTGTCAAGAATAATTTAGGAAACCACACTGTGATAAGTTTTATATTCAGACCGTAATCTTGTATCCGACATCCCAGTTAGTCGGCCATGAAATGGGGTCTTAGGGGCATCCTTAAATTATGTAACTGTTTTTGGAAAAGAGGGGGGTTCAGTATTTACATACGTTTTCGTACGAGGAGGGAAGGGGGTGCTTGAGGTTGTCAAAATCCATCTTACATAAGGTTTTAGTGAGACAAAAAAAATTTCATGAAAAAATCTGCTTATATTAATTATAAAATTTCACTTATATATTTCATCTACTTACAGTTTTTTTTAGCAAAGCGTCTTACTACTCGTTCAGCTTATACGCTTATTTACTAATCACGCTGATGGTTTTAGGGATTAGGAAGGTTATATTTTAGAGGAAGTGAACCTGCATTTGAGTGGAGAGATAGTGGAAAACCTTTTTGGAAAATACATCCTCAGTACACCCGACTAAGATTCGAACCTCTATCTACTCGTCATCGGCAGTCTAGTCTACTGCGATAGTAGTGCGTTAGACCACGTGGCCACCTAAGCGGTTTACTTAATGCAATTAAAGTATTCTAAAATTTCATATCACTCCCTGTATTACCAATTCCTATGTCTAAAAATAACTGAACGATCAAAATAATGTAATTTAATAAATCGTAAGAAAGTACTTAAGATAGACGGCGGGAGGAGGGGGGGAGGGTGATGGAAAATATTATGATCCCTTATGTGTGTGGGGGGAGGGGGTCGGCAATTATTTTTTAAAAAAGGTCTTGCATAATCTAAGCTTTGACCCTCACACGCTTGTAAACTGTTTCTCAAGCCACCACGACTGCAATAAGCACAGATAATACATTAATGTAACAGTACATAATATTTATTTAACGTGCACTTTCTGAACAGACTGATTATATCAATCCGTTACCAATATATTTGATTAAGAAAAGTTACCTGCAAATCGATTCTCGATAAGTTAAGCCTGTTAGTCTCCTCTTAAGCACCTTTGTACTTACTCAAGTTAGTTATTTTTACTGCGATCCCTACTAATCTAAATAATCCCAAATGTAATGATGTTATTAACTCGACAACTACCGTTGTTTTTATGATTGTGTTTGTGTACCCGAGGGCGAAAACCAAGTCTCGTCTTTATAATTCTCAGTCGCACGCACGTGTATTCCTCTTGTCGGAATACAAACACGTACGGCGCAGACCCGAGTGCACGTAGGTTAGTGGTCTGTTGACCTGTTGGTCTTCACTTAACAAAATGACTTATTCGGCGAGTATAACATTTCCTCCTTGTTGAGCTTGTGTGAGTCCCCTTGGAAGAAGCGAAAAAGCTATAGTATTTTTTTTTTCTTTTGCCAAGAAAAGGAATTGTGCGTTGACAGTATTTGAACCAATCGACGGATCTCGATAAAGCTTAGAATATTTAGGCACCTACAAAGGCATATTTAGGTTTAATTTTTCAATTATCTTTAGGCTCGCAATTTTAGGGTGACCCAAGGTTAAATAAACGATTTGGGTATGTATGAAACTCTAAAAGTAGACGCCAGGCCTCCACCGTGGTTCGGATTCCACGTTAAACTGTAGGTCCTCCATCTCATCTCACAATCACCCTACCATTACACATTAGCGTGAGTACGTATAACCCGAACGGGTAGTAAGACGCGGTGCTAATAATAATAATAATAATAATAATAATAATAATATAAAAGTAGGGTTAAGTTGAAGTCGGCCCATGATAATATTCTGAAATATGTGAAGACGGTATTTAAACTTGTAATTTCTATTAGAAAATCAATTAGGAACTGGCCTACGTATTGCAGTACTCAGGGGTGTAGTTACCGGGAGGGGACAAATACCCCAGTAGAGTCAGCAAAAGATAAAATGTTGCATTGATAAAATGAGGGAAATATGTCATGCTCATCATTAACACGATGTTAAGGTGGAAGCGCAGAAAACACGAGAAAAGGCCAGTGTTTTTGCAGTTTTTATAGCAAAACATTATTTTGGGCAAAATAAATCAGATATTGCTCCAGTAGAAACACAAGAGAGTTTTTTTCACATGAAAATATCAACAGTAATTGTTGAATATCTGTCACGAGCATAGAGGCATTAGATGACAAATATTTTAAGTGAAGAGAAAAAGTTGTCATTAAATTTCAGGAAACCCTCGACATAGTTCAAAAACAGATTTACTGTCGAGGTGAAGAAAATTAAACTCTATGATTGTACCTATTTATTTTGGTCAAAAAAACTTTTGATATAAAAACTTCAAAAACACTGGCCCTTTCTCGCTTTTCGTACACTCTCACCTTAAAAGATCATATTTGAATAGTTTTAATGGTGCCTAACTAGTGTTGAGCCAGTGAAAACTTTAATAGACGCAATCCATACTGCCAATAGCACCCCACCTTCCCCCCAGTCATATTATTATTATTAGCTACACATCTTACTACCCATTCGGGCTATAGGCCTATGCACCCAGTCATCTTGACCATGACTCAGACTATAAGTGATAAAACGGTGACCTGGCGGTCTAGGGGTAAGGTGTCAGACCTCTATGCTGGCGGCCGGGGTTCAATCCTCGGTCCCGGCACAGATTTATCTGATTACCAAACCCTTCCTTCACCTCTGAAAAGACATCTTGTGAATGTGGGGAATGCCAGGCCTCCACAGTGGTTCGGATTCCACGTTAAACTGTAGGTCCTTCATTTCATCTCACAATAACCCTACCATTACACATTAGCGTAAGTGCGTATAACCCGAACGGGTAGTAAGACGCGGTGCTAATAAT
>CABFOV010000344.1:188387-218150 GCA_902141375.1 Timema poppense
CCCCCCCCCTGGCTACGGCCTTGATTATATACATTCAAAACCTTGATAACAAATTGAATAGTAGTACACACTCGTATAAATAAATATTTTTATCAATATTACCAGAAATCAAACCAAAGTCCTTTAGCCTTACAAGGACATTTGAATTTAGAGGAAGTGCACACATAATTTCATATAGGAAGAGTGGGAAACTATTTAGAAAAAAACCAGTACACAAGATTGAGACTTGATCCCCTATTTCCCCATTATCAATAGTCCAGTCTATTATGATAGTTGCGAGGGATTGTACTTATTCCATTAGTAAAATTAAAGAATGCATATAGTCCAAATGGTTAAAGTCTTACCACCCATCTTGGTGGTTAACTAGGTCGGTTATAAGTCTAAAAGAAGACTAGTTTGATTCCGGGTAGTGTGCAACTTAATTGGGTATTTGTATATGGGTTTGTGTTGCTTAGAAAATACTGATACAATCCTGACCGGGCCTTTGGAAATGAGTAATGCTGGCTTATATTAATTTGGTTTGTAAATAATGACATGATCTCCCATTAAATATATCTGTAAATGAATATATTTTTGAACATGGCCACACAACATCATACACCCACTGTTAAGGTGCCAATACAAAACTGCAAGTATTAGATTTATAATTTATATATTAAACTTGAAATCAAAATCAAAACTACGGTATTGACAAACATTAATGTTTATCATTGAACAAAAATAATATGTTGAGATTTTATTTTGGATTAACAACACACTCACAATAAAAAGGTCCAGATATTTTTATCTGTGGATTTAAAGGTTAACATTGGTTTTCAGAAAATTAAACAATCATACCTAAGAGAACAAGATGAATTTGGATATATTTTGTGAGGAGTGAATCAACATCCCCTTTAAAAGAAAATTTAAAACTATATTTCGGAAATAAACCCATGAAAGCAAAGCAATAAGTTGACATATGGTTTTCCTGGGCTTAAAAGTCAGGCATTCTAACCGCTACTATGCTGACTGGAACTGAACAACCAACCATCCAACAGGTTACCATCACCTACAACACAGGCATCGCAGAACACCAACAACAACAATAACAACAACAAGGAGGAAGAGGAAACCGGGCAGGAGAAGCCAGTGTCCATCATTGAGAGAACCCCTAGTGTTGACCTTGCGCCCAAGAGGACCGTATCAGAGCCTTCCCTGGTGGTAAATGGAGACAGTATCAAGACTACGGCAGGGACCAAGGAGAAGGGACGACATCGTCGCACACGCACTCCGCGACATAAGACTGACAACAAGGCCGCTGCCATTGCCAGGAGCAGCCGACACTCACGCTTTGGCTATGAGATCCAGGACGTGGATGCCTTCCTTACCAAGGTGAGGACAACATATTTTAAAATTTTAATTGAAGAATAAATACATATTTTAATTAGCATCAGCCATAGCTCAGTCGTAGTGTGTTTGCCTGGTGAGCAAAAGATTACAAGTTTGGCTACCAGTATGGCTGAAAAAATTATCATTGATAAAATTAAAATTTCCCAAATAAATAAATGACTGGGGGATATAGTGTCGTTCTTGTTTTGGGATGAAATTAGTTTGAAAGTTGTGTGTTGATATAATCACTATCAGACCCGAATTTAAGAGTGGGCGATACAGACTAACATCTTGTCCACAGCTCTAAATCTGGCCATGATCATTAAAGTTTTTGCAAGAGAAGTATGTGAACACACAATAATTTATAGAGAAATCAATTGTTTTTAAACCCGCCTCGGTGGCGTAGTTGGCTAACGCGCTAGTCGTGTTGAGCTCAACCTCTGAGGACGGGGAGATTGAGGTTTGAATCTTGGTCGGGTGAACTGGGGTGGTTTTTCCTAAATGGTTTTCCACTCCCCCTCCACGCAAATGTGGGTTCACTTCCTCTAATTCAACCTTTCCAATTCCTAATCCATTAGTGTAATAAGTACTTAAAGCGTATAGCCCGAAAGGGTAGTAAGCTAAATAATAATAATAATTCTTTTTAAATTCCTTAACTTTAATTTCCACCTTGTTTGTACATAATTAAAATAAAAGAATCACAGGAAAGTTTGTAAATAAAGTAGACTATTCTGACTGGCTTTGATGGTTGAATGGTCTGAGGCGTCACTCTCAAAATAGACAGCTGATGGCTGAGACCTGCATTCAAATTCCATGTTCATGTACTAAGTGTTTTTTCCTCTAAATTATTTATCACACTCTATTTCATGCAAATGCAGGTACATTTGATCTAAATTAAACTTTTCTCATTCCTGATTCATTATTTTAAATCTGCAGATATCCCAATTAGGCAATAGGATAGGGTGCACAAAATAAAGATAGAAAAAAGTACTAATAAGTTTAAAGAATAGTTTAATTTAAAACATACCATGCCTATCTAGAATTAGCTACATTGTCAGTAATCACCAGTTGAATTTTACTTCTTTGTTTCTGGCTAATTTAACAATGTCACAAATGGGCCCTTCGTGCTCTATTCATCTCACCAGACCATTATTGCAATCTTTCCTGCTACTTGTGACAAGGTCATGCTTTTAATAACAATGATACTATGTAAGTAAACAACCACTTATGTCCATGCAGAGATGTTCAAGAGGGTTATGCAAACAGAAACATCATATTAGATACTCATCTTTGAACCAGAAGATTTCTAACAATTTTTTGTCCATTTAACTTCAAATGCAGGTGCTTAATACACAAGTACCGAAGAGATCATACATTGAATTCCACCGAACCACTCATATCTCTTATGATATATTTTCACTGCTATAACAACAAAGGTTTTTAAACTGTGGTTGTTTCCAACAAAATGTTTCAAATTTAAGCATGGTTAAGGCCTTTAATGACTATTAAAATAAACATAGTTGAAATGTTCAGTTTCTTTTTGTTAAGTTCATCTCATCAAGACAAACTCTTGGTTGTTTTTTTAAAACAAAACAAATTAAATAAACCTAAATTATTGTATGTATTAGTAATGTTATACTTATTTGCAAATGTGCAATTAATTTATAATACAAAAAACTTTGAAAACCCTTGAGTTATTACTTATATACATAAAAGGTATTAGTTTGTTGTGTTATACACTCAACTCAATTGAGTAACACTTTGATTATTTCAAAACACAACATTATATCTGCATCTATTCTAATTATATCCTGCAAATAAACAAGCAAGTGGACACACTTATTGCTAGTGATTTAGTAGTTTAGTGCAATATAATGACAAGCCACAACAAATATTTTCATGGAAATCAAAATTGAGTTATTTGTCAAACTCCAAATATTAATTGTGAGATACAATTTGTATTTAGTAAGTTAAATTTATTTTTAACGCCACTTATAACTACCTTTTTTATGTTGAATGCATATGTACTAATTACGCTAATATGTTAAAGATGAGAAAGGTTGAATTTAGAGGTGTACCCACATTTGACTGAAGGAAGAGTAGAAAACCATTTAGGAAAAAACCACCCTTACTCCACTCGACTGAGTTTCTAACATCAATTTCCTTGTAATTGGTAGTATATTCTATTGCTAGTGTGATACCTTAGACCATGCGATCATTGTGGCAGGTTTAGTCAGATAAAATTTACTGTCAAAGTAGTGTCCTGTTCATGTACATAAGTAATGAGTAACACTATTTACCACTTATAAAATGTGTGTTTTAGTACATCAAGCCCATCAATAATTATTATATTATGTTATAGCAGCCTTGTGAAATTAATATTTAACATGTCAGAATTGTGAACTACTGTTTTCATCATTCACTCTTAGCTATCCACTTACTGATAATAAATAATGAGATACACATCAAATGGGTATTTGTTACTGCTATTTAAAATAGGTCTGCTAAGAAACAGGAACCATTTCCTTGCAGTGTATCCACGTTATGAACAAGAAAAACACAAAACGTGAATTGTTTTGTGAACTTGAGCAGTTTTTGTTCCCAGTGTTATTAAAGTAGTATACTATCCAATCCAAGCTGGAATGTGGCATTGCTTCACAAACAATCCAAGACACGATAGAGACATACACACAAAAGTAATTTAAAATAAAGGAAGGGAATAATTAGACTTTGTGTATCAAATGTAATAGTATTGCCCCCTAAAAGTCTCCCCTCCTTGATTAAGACACACTGGTAAGTAATCAAGTCACAGCTAGTGATTATACACATCCTTTCCTTACTTACAATACAGTTATCTTGCGGGATAGGGCAAAGGAAAGTTTCAACGGAATAGATATCTAGTATTTTGTTTTTCCATTGTCAAAGCATAGTTACTGCTTTCCTCAACAAACTAAAAAAGTTTCACAATGAAATAGGGATCTGGAGGGTAATGTGTTTGAGGAATGGGGACCTCGCGTTAGTAACATCCACGTTTTAGTTGTATTATAAATGGCAGATAGCTTCCTTACTACCAAAATCCTGTTCTACATCATACCTCTGATGGACAGTTTGAAAATAAATTTTTTTGTTTATCACTGTGTTTTACTACTCATTTGGGTTATATGCTTAACTGTATACTAATTACACTAATGGGTTAAGGATGAGGAAGGTTGAATTTAAAGAAAGTGTAACTGAATTTGCACAGAGAGAGGGAAACCATTTAGGAAAAACCACCCTCAGTTTACCCGACCGGGATCAAAACACCATCTCCCCGTCATCGCCTGTCTAGTTTATTGAGGTTTGGTGATTTAGACCATATGGACACCGAAGCGGCTAGGTTGAAATAATTTTTTGTAAATGGGTTCTAGGCCTGGCTTTGATTAAATAAATAAATATTGGTGCAGTATCAAAGTTTGAATCCATGTCTATGATACATGTTTCAAAAATATATACTAAACACACTATAATAAGGATATTACACCTCTATCTGAATATAATATAAAAACATGATAAATATATATTAGAATTTTACACCCCAATATGAGTACATAATAAGTCATCACCATAATCATCATCTGGCTTTTACACCTCTGCAGGTCGTTTGGCACATCCTCTTCCATTCCTGTCGATCTCTCCAAACTTCTCCCTCAGCCACGCGTCTCCAGTCCTCCTGCGCTTGGTCCATCCATCTTGTCTGTGGTCTTTAAATGGGTCTTCTACACTTCTCTCTGCTCTGTAAGGCTTTTTAGGCTTTCTGTCCTCCTCCATTCTCATCACATGATCTAACCACAGAATTTTTTTATCTTCAGTTTATTTTTTAATGATATAACTTTTAAACCATACCTAATTATTAAGTTTTTTACCCTTTATCTTATAGTTACATTCTCAATGGTTCTCAGGAATCTCATCTCTGCTGTCTGCAATCTACTAAACTTACTTCACCCATGTCCAGGTTTCAGAGCCTAATGTCGATATTGGATGATAATATGCCTTATATCACATAGTTTTGGCCTCTTTTCCTATATTCCATCGTCAGATTATATCCTTAACCATACATTAGAATTGTCCACTCTTCCATATCCTTTGTCTTATTTCCTCTTGGATCTTACTGTTTTCAGTAATCTTACTTCTTAGATAGCAGAAATCTTCCACCTTTTTGAGTTACTTTCCATTGATTGTTACTTTCTTTGCTGGCTTTGTGTTTCTAGCCACTTTCATTATCTTCTTCTTTTCCACGTTCATGTCTAATCCATATCTTTCCATTGCTCCTGCCCATTTAGCTAGTTCTCCCTCCAAGTCTTCTTCAGAACCCTCCCAGGTGACATCACCAGTTTATGCCGTCACCTACAGTTCTTTCGGGTTTCTGTGACCTTCTACTTGGGCGATAATCCAATCCATCACAATACTAAATAGGATTAGTGATAAAACACTTCCCTGTCTTACTCACCTTTCCGTTTGGACCTAGTCAAAGTGTTTATCTTCTGTTCTTACACAATTTTCACACTTATTATATATGTTCCTTATTTGTTTCACGATCCCAACACTAAATTCCGTTTTTCTTAAGCCTAACTATATACTTTCTCTTAGTACTTTGTCATAAACCTTTTTGTTATGTCAATGAAGGCTATCGTGGTATCTTTACCATATTCCCATCTTTTTTCAATGATCTGTCTCGGTACAAATATTACATTACTGTAGATCTTCCTTGCCAAAATCCACACTGTTCTTCAATTGTTATTTCCTCTATTCTTTGCTCAACTTTTTGTAGGAGTAATTTTTCATATATTTTCAGACAGTGGCATAGCACTGTAATTTTTACATTTTGACTTTTTTCCTTTTTATATATGGACATAATAACCCCTTTTCTCCAATCCCTATGTATTTTTATTTCCTTCCATACTGCTCGCATCACTCGGTGTAACCACTGTAATCCCATGGCTCCTGCTGTTTTTATCATTTCCACTGTCAATTAATCTATTCCTGGTGATTTTCCATTAGGTAGCTAATTCTCTCATTGCTATCTTTAAGTCTTGCATACGAAATTAATCTCTCTCCTCTTCTGTAACTACTGTTTCTCTCATCTCTCCTCCTCTATTTATTTCTTTTCTCTCCAATAATTCCTTAAAATAATTTTTCCATGTTTTCATTACCTCCTCTTCTCTCCACTGGAGTTATTCGGCTGTATCCGGTATTCTAGTCAGCATCTCTCCCCTATCTTTGCCCTATTTTTAACTGTACCATAACATATTTTCTTGTTTCCTTTGTAGTTGTCCTTTAGTTTCTCAACAAACTCTCCTCAAGCTTTCTCCTTTGCAAACATAATAATTTTTCCCATTGTTTTGGTGATACATTTTCATTTTCCCTCCTCCTCTGTTGTTCTGTCTTGAAACCACTCTCGCCGTGCTTTGTTTTTCCTTTTTACAACTTTTGCTTTGCTCTTATTTCACCATGGTGTTTCCTTCTCATCCCTCTTTCGTGATGTTCTTCCACACATTCTTCCGGCTGCTTTTACTATTGCTGTCCCGAATCTTCTCCATTAATATTCCACTGTTCTTACTTCATCCTTGGGCAACTCAATCTGTACTGCGTCTGAGAATGCTTCTCTCATTCCTCTATCTGCCAGTTTCCAACACTCGATTCTAGTAATCCTACTACTCACCGCTTTGCCTAGTTGAAGTTTCTTTAAATCTGCTACAACAAGTCTGTGGTCTCCTCTTAGATTTACACTTGGTGTGACCTTTACATTTGTTAATTTCACATGTAGGTATTTGGGTACCATTATGAGTTCTATAAGACTTCTAGGCTGACCATTCCAGTCACAGTGCGTGAAATAGTGACTATCTACTGTCCTATGCTAGGTGTTAACTATAGCAAGATTGTCCCTTAAACACAGGTCCAACATGTCTTTTCCTTTCTTATTCCTTGGACCTACTCTCTGACTTCCTATGATATCTCTATACTCTCTCCTTTCTTTTCCAATCTGAGCGTTCAGGTCACCACTTATAAAGGGTCTTTCGCCCTTGATTTATATATCCAGATCTTGCATGGATTCCTCTTTCTCTTCATCATAATAAGAACACATTATAATATTACATTTCTTATCTGAATAAACTATTGCCTATCCTTGATATTTATTTTGTAATTATGTCTAAACTTTCTGGATGATAATTGTTTGCTTACAGGCTTCTCTGGAGAAACCAGCTAACATCCCCATGGTCCTTTCATCCCCTTGCACTCTGTACCAGACTAGAGAGGGAGGGTACCAGGAGGAGCTATCCCTCCCTCTCGGCATGGTTGTCAATGCCGTCTTCAAGAACCAGTCTTGGCTTTACGTGCAGACGCCCCATGGTGAAGAAGGATATGTCGCATACAATTATTGCCTACCTCTTGGGATACTACCACCGCCTCAGAGATCACAGTCTTCTTCAGCCAAACCACCACCTTGCTGGGAGAACCACACCGACGTGTTTCCTCAACCACTTGGTAATCGCACGGACAGTGAGAAACTGCGAGACGGGACAAGATCTGAGTGTGGGGGTGGGGGTAGGTGTCACCGACGGACAAAGCTCGAGAGGGATGCCGTTTCTGCTTGTGGGGAGAGAAGCGTCGACAGACTCTACCTCCGAGCGGCAGCCAGTGCGAAACGCAATGGAACCACAAGACATACTCTCCTTGTTATTCGTTCTGACTATAATAGTAAGGGAAGAAACACACTGTCAGTGGCGAAAGGTGATGTTGTGGCTTTAGTGAGTGGACATCTTAAGGATTGGTTTTGGGTTCGGAGTAGAGATGGCAGTGAGGGTTTTATACCATCGGTTGTAGCAGGACATGGTTTCCTCTGATGTAATGCCTTTGTAATATCAATGATGAAACAGTTACTCATATTGAGCAAGCTTTAGTAATTTCTGTTTAAAAACAATGTGGTATATAGTCAAATGAAATCTTGCCAACTTGTTCAAAGAAGAATTTTACACTTTGTAATTAAGGTCCGATATATAAACTGTGAAAGACAAACAAATATTTTGTAGTGCAACCACACTCAAGTACATTTGATTTACTGTGTATTTATTCAAATATCACAATATAACTTAACTTATACTATATTATTTAAATTAATAAACATATTTTTGTTGTGTAAAAATTTAAATTATTTATTGAGAATATTAAATAGCCCTTCAAATAATAATTAGAAGTTTTCACAATTAAAAAAAAACCAAAACAATATTATGTTTTTGAAGCTCAGTTTTATGATGTACCATGAAACCTTTCATAGCTTAACAACAACCTTAATTATGATTTATCATAAGCAATAAATAAATACTGTGTTAAAAATAAATTACATGTGTATTTTAGAAATTATTTTATAGTTACAATATGTGATTAAATTGTACTCCAAAATAACACATCCAGCGATTTAAAGGGGATATTTTTACTATGAGATATAAAAAATATATCAAACAATATATCATTTTAATTTTGGTAATGTTATGGAAAGTTTAAAAAATACATTCACTGATAAGCCTTAAACCAATTTACAATAATTGTTTAACTGTAGCAAAATATAATTCAAAAAATATAACTTTTTGAAGAAACTTTATGAAATTGATACAAATCTCTTTGCTTCTGATTGGAGCCCCTAGGGATTGGGGAGGGGGAGATTGTGGAATTCATCCCCAACTTCTTCCTCTTCCAAGGTTGCATTTAAGTTTTAATAAAGGTTTAAAACACATTAAGTACAACTATCAGGCACATAGCTAACAGGGGAGTGGTGTAGGGTGGATACACACTAAGCCCATGCAAATCTATAGTTTTCAATTTCGAACCGCAATTGAATCTTGGCTAACTTTTTCAAATTGAATCCGAATAAATTCTCTCCCATACCTAAAAAAAAAAAAAAATCTGGTTGAGTCAGATTTTATTCTTATGCCTACAAATAATTTGGGTCCAATCCAAATCGAATCTCATGCTATTTTTTTATCGAATCTGGTCCTAGTCAAATCCCACAGTTAAAAAATATTAAAACAAATTTTGTTTTAAAAATAGGTTCAGATCTGAATCAAATAATTTATTTTAGGCTTACTTTGATAATGTTTCAAATCAAATTTGTATTGAATATTTTACTATGTTAAGTTTCTGAATCGAATCCAATCCAATAATAAAATTTTTCAAAAAAATATATATAAACATTTCAGACACATTTGAGGCGTATTTATATAAAAAAAAGTAATACTTAGCACTAATCTCATAAATTGAAAAATCAATTAATGACTAAACCAATTTTTTAATCATAATAACTTTACCCCACAACATTCCTTTAAGAGCTAGAACTCAAGTACATTTCTCTCTTCACTCTGCCACACAACTGGTTTCTGGTTTGATTGTATTAATTTGTTAAGTAAGTATGCATTTTAGATTCAAATTTTGAGTCAAGCCTATCAAATCCGAATCTTCCAATAATAATATCCAAAATTTGAATTGCATTTGAATCTTACTAAAATTTGAATTCAGAATTTCAAAGGTTCACACAGGCTTAATACATAACACTTTCCCTTCTGAGACAAAGTGCTCCTAAATGGTGTTTTGTCATTGAAAACAAAATACCCCACCCTCATTACCCCTCAAATATCAAGCACTGCATGTGGTTTAATCTCACTTGGTGCCCTCTCCTCTCTTTAACACGAATTTGTGAATACGCCTCTGATAACTTTAATATAAGCTACTTAAGATGTGTGATTGCATTGGCTAAAAATTAGGACAGGGCTTACAACTTGATAATCAAAAGATATTTTGCCATACAGATTAAAAATGCCCCTTTAAAGCCCCATTTTGAAACAAGTATAGAAATAATAGCTTCTCTACATTATATGCCCCCTAACACATGCAAAACACACCCCTATTCTTAATTTGTTAATTAAATTATTTAGTACACCAACAATCAAATATACTATTGGAAAAGATAATAGAAGATTTCACCTTAGTGAAATTAACTCTATCCATATTAATACATTAGTTTTTTAATAAATTATTTTCTACCCGCCTCGGTGGCATAGTCAGCTAACGCGCTGATATTGTGTTGAGCTAGACTGCCGAGGACAGGAAGATCGAAGTTCGAATCTCGGTCAGGTGAATTGAAGGGGGGGGGGGGGGTTTACCCAAAATGGTTTTTCACTCTCCCTCCGCGAAAATGCAGGTTCACTTCTTCTAAATTCAACCCTCCATATACCTAACCCGTTAGCATAGTTAGCGTAGTTAGTACTTTACCGTTGTGTATAACCTGAATGAGTAGTAAGATGTGGCGCAAAAAATATATGTATATTTTCTCATTCCCTAGTAGGACTTTCTTCACTTAATTTTCACATGTTAGTTTAGTTTTCCTTATATTTTTATCAATTTTGATGTATTATAAAATAATTTGGATATTGAACTGAGTGTGAAACAAAACTATAATAACTTCCCAACACATCATAATCATAATCACATTGGCATAATGTAGCCACAGCTACATGGTGTCCCAACCAGAAGTCGGCTACATATCAGCCAACACCAGTAGAAGGCCAGTCATGTCAAGCCTACAAACACTAGTGGCATTAAAAAAACAAAACGGAATTAAAGGAAAACTGCTTTGTCATATTTAGTATAATTCGCATATAGCATAAATCCTTAATAAAATACCATTTTGAAAATGAAACATTTTATATTAGTTGTAGTTTAGCATTTTCTTATATTGTGAAATTAATTGTAACATAGTTTAGAGACTGGCATCACAATTACACTTGTATGCACCAATTAATCACAGCTCACACAATCGCATGAGTGAGAGGGGTGCCATTTGGAGAGGAATAATTAAATCAATTTTTAATAGCCCTGCAATCGGCGGATGCAGAATTTTATGCTTCTCTTGATTGGTGAGACATCTTGACTAGCTCAGTTAGAAGGAATGGATTTCTCTCAGGAAGTCAGAGGTTGCAAGGTGAGGTTCTGATACTGGTGAATTTATCTCCATATGATAGTTGAATCAGACTTGTAAAATTATCTCGGTAGGGGAGTCATGTCAGATTGGTAATATAATCTTTGCAGAATAGTCTTATAAATTGCCGAAAATTGTATTATATTTGGAAAAAGGGTATAAGAAAGGTGGATATAAACATATAAAAGGGAATGAACACAATATGGCTTTTACAATGAAAAGAACACAGTTTAAACTTTACATTAATGCCATTGAACAAAGAATTAATGATTGCCTCTTATAGAAAATTGATCGTCACCGCCAAATCACATGTTCCTATCTATGTGTCCTATCATTCTCTCCATTTTTCAGTTTTTTTTTGTTTCCTCTTTTAGGAAGTTGCGTTGCGCATTTCACACTCCTTCCTGATGAGTTCCGATAGAATTAAACCTAGGTTGGGGGATTAGACGGTGATTATCAATTTTCTATAAGAGGCAACCATTACTTCTTTGTCCAATGGCAGCAATGTCTGTTCATTGTAAAAGTCATATTGTGTTTGTCCACTGTACCCTCCCTAAAGGTTTAGAGAAGGTAACACACACATAAAGAAAGAAATACAAATAATACAGTTTTATTAATAAGACATATAACAGAGTACAGTATGTGACATTAAGGATAGTTCATTTGGTTTCCGTTGTCTTCTGTAATAAATATAATGTGATTGTAGAGTGTAGTATCACTACAAGTAGATACAGAAATACATAAGAAACTGAAAAAAAACCATCCAGTATAATGATACTTGTGAGCACAGGCAAATGAGCCAATAGGGCTTAACTAAAGCAAATTACTGTTTGGGATCATAAAGGCTCCCGAGAAGATAATCCCTACAACTCGCCCAATGCAACAAAGTGAACAGTGGCGGGTCAGTAATTATAAACATTTAAAGAAATCCATTGAACTGACCTCGAGAAAGAGCTCGCTCGATTTAAAGTCTGTACCCTAAAGAACATGACCATTAACCCATCAGCTTGTGCTCACTCAGGTTCTTAAGAAGCCTAGCTACTTAAGTATCTATCAATTAGGAAATCAAACGCTCTATCTATGGCACTTAATAGTGAGTTAACATCATAATCACAATGAGGAGGCACTAACCTAGTCCCTCTTATACGGGGATAATTAGCCCCAGTTAGGGCAAAATAGCTACAGTCTAGAGCTATAGTGGCCACACTCATGAACAAAACTTGTCTACAAGGTATACCCAACTAGTCCAAGTACAAGTGTACGACCCAAGGAGGCTTTCTACAAGGCTGCCAATAAACTAGCAATAATGATATAAAGGCTGCCCGAGGGCAGAGCCTATAATAAGCAGTAAAATACAGGATCCCATAATAACACAATACTAGATACTTAGCCAGGGCCAAGAGACCTAATTAGGTCATCAAAACACATCTAGCAAACAATATTGCCAAGCAACCAATCTAACATTAATTAGTCACATAGCTATAGTGATGGCTGTATATATAAACATAATTCTAACATAACTCAAACTCATGCGGATAAGCCGCTTAGCACAATAAACAACACAAGTAGTACATATCAGCAAAAACCTATATCTGCTCATTGAGCTATCATGCTCCAGTTGACTCTTATGACAACTCTTGTAATATCAGCCTAATTAGTTCAATACTTATATACATCAATCTACCAGGGGATTGACTTAGAAATAAAGAAACAAGCACTTAATGACACTCAAATTGGTTGAGCCGGTGCTTAGCCTTCACATTACTTGTCGCTATACTTTTAGAATTACATAGCAAGATACACAACTCGGCAAGCAACAGTGCAAACCGTACGTAGACAGGAATTAGCCAGTCTGGCTAGCAAACAGTCCGTGTGAAAATCAACTCAAATGTAGAAAACAGCCATGACAGCACGTTATTGTAACCCCAGTGGTAGAGCAGGTGGCGCACTTCTAGTGCACCAGCGATAGACTATGGTGGTGTTGGTGATCCAGGTGTGGCGAGATACTAGCTACTAGCTAAGGGTAGCCCTTGCGTTGACTCCACCAGACTTCATTCCGGCCAGGAGCTACTCAGATTAACTGCTACAGTAGAGAAGGTACATTTAAAGACCTGACCAGTCGTAAATTATTACAAGTTCTGTTTTTTATTCTGCTCGAGTGGTATATTAAATCAACTTCAAGACTGAGAAGAAAAAAGGAAGGGGAGAATAGGTCTAAGCCAATCACATATTACAGCAACAGCGCAGACCAGAGTGATCATCAAGAGGGGTTAAACGCACGCGCAGTGAGAGCAGAGAGAAAGAGGCAATACGAAACGAGTGAAGCCCCAACATTACAATTTCTTGATATGGTTGATTACTGCATTTGAACAAAGTTAAGCTTATAAGCGATGACCTAGAAAAATACTCACATAGGCATTTAGGTCAAGGGGAGACCAATCAGTAGGGTAGTTCATGAAACATAGACAATCTTTTGAGAGGTAAAAAAGTCACATGATTGTGAGAGTTAATATCAATTAGCTTGGCACACCCCTTTTATATGTTTCTATACACCTTTCTTATACCTTCTTCCAAATATAATACAATTTCCTTATAAAGCAAAAAGAGCTTTTCCTTATAAAGATAAATTGCTGAAAATAATATTCATATGATAAGTGTCACATCAGACGAGTAAGGTATTCAAGCAGATTCTCATTTGTCCTCAAGAGGCTGAGTTTGACCCTGTTACAGATCCACTGCTTCATAGAAAAAATTTGGAAGCGCCGGAGATCAAACCTGGGACTTCTGGATCTGTAGTTGAGAACTATGACCACAAGACCATAGGGGCGATCTAAAAATGTAATAACTTGATAATCTTTAAGTCCACTTCATCAACTTGAAGTGAGCTCAAATCAAATATAAATATGAAATAGTCTCAAAGCCGAGAAGTTTGAATATTTATTTTTTTAGTTTTATGCTTGATAAAATATTATATTGTGGTTATTTATATACTTTATACAATAAAATTACTTGGAATTTTTAATGTAAACACAACTCAGAATGGTTATAATAATTGAATAAAAATGGAGTATTTTAACTGTCAATATTTTTATTGGTGAAGCTTCAAACTCAGAATTTGTTTCAAATCAAAGTCGAAGTTTTGAAGCTTCACACACCCCTAATCAATTTAGAGACCATGCTTCATGCTAAATAAAATTATTGAATTTTGTTAAGCAAAATGTTGTATGAGGGTATTAAAAGTCTGTAAATATAGTGTTTGGCTAAATATGGTAAAAAAAATGCTAATTCAAACTTAAGTGGTAGGGATAGAAAATTTCAGGCTGAATGTATAATTTTTTGATTTAAATTTTTTGCTCCTGGTCAAAATATGAGTGTCATAATAGTCGGATCAAAACACATATTATAATTCTTTACCAATAATGGGCTTTGATTGAAGGATTTTTTTTTAATTGTTACTTTGGCTATAGGAATATTAAAAAATAATTATAATAAGTCAGCTGGTACTATTTTTTCTGACAGTTTCAGGCAAAAAAATAAGGTATAAAATGATGTCTTATAAGATACTTAATAAAAATATGTTTGTAAGTTTTATTTCATTAATTTTCATTTAAATTGACCTAGTTGACCATTATTCGCAAATAAAATACCAAAAAGTAAATTTCATAAAAAGATTAAATTTTGTTTTATTTTATGTGTGTAAAATGAATTTGAAAATGATACAATTAGCTTTAAAAATATTTTGATATTCATTTTAATGTGCTAAGTAATAAAAAGGTTCATAAAAATACGTCTCACAATATTTCGGTGTTCCTAATAATCATTTCTAATGATTCACCATACTTATATATGAATATTATAGTATTAGTAATAAATTACCTATCATATTAAGACAATTAGTTCCTCAATTATTTTAAAACAATGGAAATTAAAAAAAATTGAGCAATATTTTGGCATCGTTGACAATGAGAAAAGGAACAATGACAAAATATTGCTCAATTTGTGTTACTCTTCCTATTTATAGTAGCGATAAGAAAGAAGATGTCACCTTAAGGTATTGAATTCTTCTGACCTTCTTTCCTCTTTCTCTAGGTGGGATTTATTCATTAAATTTGCACTTTTTTGTGTTATTTTTCATTTTCTTATATTTTTATCACTGTCCATGATTCTAAAATGATCTAACCCTTGGGCCTCTGTATTGTTAAGCATTCCTCAATTATTTGAACAGTCAACTAAATATCTTCAGAAATAATTGGTCTACCAACTTTTTGTTCAACACTTTAGAGATACATTAATTGATATTGCAAATTGAAAAACCATTTCTTGGATTAGAAAATCAACTATGTGCCTTCAAGGATACCACATCGACAGGATCTGATCGGCTCCGCCTACTACTGTTAAAAGTGCCAGAGCCAATGAGGTCAGCTCTCTAGATTTGAGATAGTTCTGGCTTTATCTGATAGATATTGTAGTAGTGCCATTCATCACTGGAAAGAGAACATTTCCCTCATTTAATTTATATAAGGTTGATAGCAAAAATCAACCCTAAATAGTTGTTATTGAAACTGGGAGTTTAGTACATTTAAAATGGTGGATGATAATATACTCAATGTGCCAAGTGCAACGCCGGTTTGCATACGAGCTGCATGAAAAAACATAAGTGTGGTTCACATTCATACTAATGTAAATAGTTTCGTTAACAGTTTTCAAATGCACTGGTTAAATTTTTCTGAGTTTTATAAAAATATACTATTTAGATTTTCATGTTATGACGTGTGAATGAAAAGATTTATTTACCAATGTAAGTAAATAAATTTATATAATATTTTTTTTAAACATGAAATTATTCATTATAATTATTTTTTTTAACGCATTCATGTGTAGGCCAAAATACTTATTCATGAGGTAAGCAATATAATAAATCTTGCTGTAAGGTAAGCAAGATTTATTATATTACCGAACTTTATTTTCTTGTGTAAAACTAAATGCACTACAACAAAATAATATTGAAATTTATATATAATATATTTTTTAAATATGTTAATTAGCATTAATTCTGAAAAAAAAAAAAAAAAAAAAAAAAAAAAAAAAATTAAAATTTGGAAATTAAATAATTTTAATTAAATTGTATTAATTCAGTGTTATTAAAGAACAGTATATATGGATTAAAATGATAGAAAAATTAAAATAATCGCTTCATTAATAAAGATTTGGCAAATTTTCTTGTAAACCCTTACAAAAATTAGGAAACAGCTGTGGCATTCTTTGCACACAATACCTAACAGGCCTCTGGCATTCTTTGCACGCGAATTCTGAAATATAATTGACACTCAATGGTTTAGTAAAGCGATTTAAGGTATGATAACCATCAATAACTCAAAATTATTATTCAAAACATATTCCACTCATTTTTCAAAATATTTTTGATTAAATTATTCTAAGTTTACTCCATATACAGCTGATAACAATTTTATTCGCGAGATTATCAATTCTGTTTGTCATTAAATAATTTTCCAAAATTAAAACCAATAATGAAAAATGTCAGCTTTCATCAAACAACACTTCATTTACCTATTTAATTGCCGTTTTGTCAATATTTCAAAACTCAGAACGTAAAAGATCAAATACCCGCATGCATATTATGTGTCAAATCGAAGGCTTGCAGACACTTTCTCACAACTAGAATAGTGATCACGGCACACACGCTGATGTTTACACATGCACAGATGTTCTTGGATTATGTAATGCCGCAATATAGCAATAGCCTTCACTGTGAAGTTTATATATTACAATCGCAATTTTAATTAATTCTTATGCAGAAAAACAATGTGAAAATAGGTTGTTAGCAACATAGCTAAATGCTTTCAAAAATTTGATGTCATATTTTAAAAATTCCAGTTATTTTTAGGAAATTTGAGAAATTCCCTGACATTTCTCTGTTTTTCAGATAGGTGGCAGCACAGAAATTCAACCTTCCTGATCCCTAACTCATTAGCATAATTAGTACATATGCATACAACCTGTTCAGATAATATGTTTTTTTTGTTAGTTTGAACTTGTTAATAAAACAGTCAGGGACAACAAAACCAGCATTTATTTGCAGTAAAAATTGTACATTGAAGCTCCCGTCCCTATCCTTGGATCTTAATAGTTTAGCTATAATTTCACTCCAAAACTGTATGTAAAAGCAAACTCCAAACTCTAGACATTCTTTCCCAGATGACTTATATGCTTATACTATATATTTTATGCCTGCCCCTTCCTCATCAAAACCTAAATTTGTTGCAAAAATTGTTTCAGACATTATTTATGTGTAAAACAACCAAAATTAGTAACTCATGCCCAAAACCACTTTAAATACCAAATCTCAAACTCTACCATATATTAATGATGTCTGAATATATAAAACCAGTATCATAGTTTACCGACTCAGTAAAACTGAAGTCTAGGTGGTCTCTCTTCATCTAGTTTAATCACTCTATAGACATCACTTTTAGAATCCAGAACAATTACCTTCTCAAATAATCGAAGCACAGGGCCTACCTTAACACCACAATTTTTTGGTGCTTTTGATTCTAGTTTATTTCATCAAAAGGTGCTGCAACCCATGTCCATCATACAGCTGGCCTGACTCAATCTTGGATAAGGAATATGAGAGAGATTCGTATTAAACTTAAAATTACAAAGCCAAATAATTCCAATTGGAATTTATAATTCTGATAGAGCCAGATTAGAAATTTAATTTAAAATTTGAATCCAAATATAAAACTTCTGAATATCTTTTTTTAAATTGAAATTAGAAATTAAAAATAAACAACTTTTTCATTATAGCATTTCAATAAGTCTTGTTTCAAACCTACGTTTTATTTTAATGGCTCATCTTAAATTGTTTGATTTTACCATAGAAACTTAAGAATTATGTATTATTCATAATATATTAATTCATTGAAATGCAGTTTTATGGCCCTAATTTTTTTACTATACTTGGTTCAGAAAAATATACTGCTAAGCATAATGTTATATTTATACAATGTGATTTGAAAACAAATTATTATAATATATTTTATATGGATTTAATTTGAAAAATATTAGTAATAAGATATTCGAATTGGATTTGGTTCAAACTTTTTCCAAAGTATGATATTTAACTGGAACAGATCTGAATTAGTAAGAAAGTCTGATTTGATTTGAAAGTGAAAACTTTAGATTTTTTAGTCGAGATTAACATTTTGATGATTTTGGTTAATTTACTAAAGAACAAGAAGCAATATAAAATAAACTGAAAAGTTAATCATACATATAAAATCTACCAATGCATAATAATGTTCAAATATTTGTTAATAAGTGTAAAACTTTATCATTTTTTTTTTCATGAAATAAAGGAAAACATCAATAAAATTGAAATATTTAAAGTTGTGTTTTATTAATATAAAAAATAAACATCATAATGAAGTTAAATTGGAATAATTTTTATAATAAGACTTAGTATGAAAGTCTAGGATAGTCCCCCCTAGTTGAAGGTTTGATGTATGGTGAAAATGATAACACTTGGTCTCTGTAACTGAAGTTTGTGCACAGGTCTATTTTATTACTGGATCCTGCAAGGCACATCACCTGAAACCAAAATATGACACAATAAGAATTAGAAGAATAAAAACTGCACTGGCATAACATTGTCAATAGCTGTTTGATATTTACAATGCAAAGTAGGGGTGCGTGAAGCTTTGACTTGGCTTCGGAAAAAAAAATCGGCTTCAACATAACTTCAAAAAGAATTTCGGTGCTGACAATTAGAAACGTCACCAATGAAATTAATATGTATGCAAACAAATTTGAAGTAATTGAATTTTAAGTTATGGTAAAAACTGAATTTATAAAAATAAAATGATGGTACAAAAAAACTGTGCAATAAAACATTTTCCAAGTATTTTTAGGCCATAAAGATGTATAAAGGGTGGACCATATTTATTTATCCGATTTTACATTTTAGCAAGGCAGTGTATAAAGGGTGGACCATATTTATTTATCCGATTTTACATTTTAGCAAGGCAGTATTATGTGATTAGAAAATGTATTTACTTTATGAAACTATACATTGGTATAGTTTACACATACCACAGGAATTGAAATCAGTCTCAGTTTTCTATTTTAAGGTCCTCCATTTAACCGTTGAGGGTGATGCATGCCTCCAGACACTTAACATTTTCACAAGACCTTTGGCACATGTCCAGTAATGCTGTGGATCTTACTGTGGCACACCTTGTCTTTGAGATGTCATATAAAAAAAATCTGTTGGGCTTAAGTCTGGGAATCAGGCTGGCAACCATCCACAGGTACTTGTCTGCTGATCCACCAATCTGGAAATGTTTCACACAACTATTCCCAAACTGTGATAGCCATCCGGTTGCCACCACATTGTTTGTGCCCACTGATACCACCCTACATCATGACTTTGTTTGTTCCTTTCAATGTCCTCATGTGGATTTTCAGTGTGCCGTTGCATGCAATTGTGATGGTTTACGCTACCTGATACATGGCATTTTGCTTCATTAGTGGTTGTTGGGTCCTTCCCGCTTTCCGAATGATTCCGGAGGCGGAAGTTTCCTGCGCTTATATACCCATCAAGGCGACAGGAACTAAGCATGAAAGGCCTGGCAGGACTCACCAAGAAGCGAGAGGGAGACCAAGGCTGAAGGCCTAATTCTTTATTTATTTTTATTTACATTAAATTACATTAAAAACATCTTCTATGAGATCGCTACTAGCTCTGCTGTTGATTTCACTCAGGTTCCGGGTGGTTGGTGGGTTTATAGTGAAACCCACCATTGTGTGTGGAGTGGCGTCTGACGTCCCGCGAGAGTGGCCTCCATACACAGGTGGTTTAGGGTTGGTTCTGTAGGAACCTCAGGGCCCATGCCCCGGAACCATGTATGTTAGGATGGTGGCATAGGCTGGCCAGCAGAGATTGAAGGCAATCCACGCAACGAACCCTGCCACTCTCTCGCGGTATTTGGATGACAAGGTCGGGACAGATGACAAAGGCCTTGGCTGCTGCTGCAGTGGGTGTGATGGTCAATTATTGGTTCTTGGTATCTACTCGAAACCCGAGGTACTCCAACTCTTAGGTGGGTTCCAGTGTTGATTTACTGGCGTTGAGTGTTAGCCCCATCTTTTGGAGGATGGTAGGCACGGCTTTCAGTATGTCTGGGTTTCCATATCAGGTGGTGTGCCAGCTCAAGATGTTCTTCAAGCTTCACAAACCAGGACTTGGGAAAATTCCACACACCTGTCAGAATCATCCTCAGTGCATTGACTAACCGCGGATGGTAAGGCCTCAGTTTGAGCTCTTTAGTGATTCTCTGCAAACTGAGAAATGTCTAACCTGAAAGATAAATGCCTTTGTGATTTGTTCTTGGTGGGTGAACTTGCTAGCTCAGCCTGTAACCGTGCTTTGTTATCCTCAGTAACCACAATTCTGGATCTATCGCTGTTTCATCATATTTAATGTTCACACTCCTGATTTTTATTAAATAAGGTTCAGGTACCCAATACTTGTTGGCTATACTGTGTTTTACCTCCACATAATTTTTGGTGACACAGTACAGCTTTACATATTGCACTCTCTCTCTCTTAAGAGGTTAATCAACATGCCTTCATTTTGTGGAACAAACTTACCAATTGTCTGTACATAAAGAGCTGTCCCTAAAGATAGCAATTCTTTATTCCATAAACATCTAGCTGGATTATATATATAGATTATACTATAGATTAGATTATTGTTAAAGTTGTATACATAAATATGAACCACTGTGTAAATAACAACAATATAACAACATTTTTTAAAGCATAAAACAAGAAGCAAAAAATATTCAAACTTCCATTTGGCTTCAAGAATATTTCATATTTTCGATTCAAATTTACTTCGAATTAAAATGTGGACATCGCTAACTCCTACTGTGAAGAATCTGACCCATTAAGAATTTTATCTCTCTTGGCATCCTCATTTCTAAAAGTGAAACAATATATTACTAAACTGTCAACTGTATATATTGTTTTTTGGTTTTAAATAAATCTGGGTCGAAACCACCACTATACAAATTCAAATTTAAAATTCAAATCTTAATATTACCTAAGAACAATGAATCTCAAGTTCAAGTCTTGTAAAAATGACTATGATCATAAGAGGAAATAGAAATTAATATAACACATAATCATGAAATTTTCAGGGTACATCAGTCCCCTTCTTCAGAAGAAGAGAGTAAAGTGCAGTCTGCTGTCACCTTAAGAAGGAAACTGATATGCTATGAATAAAGTCATGGGGGAAAAGTAGTCCTGATATAGTATTCCACTATATAAACCATTCTTAAAATGGTAAATGAAGGAATGGGAGGGGCCGGTGAGTATCTTGAAAAAAAGGGTCTTTCAAAACTTACAAACAACCATAATAATTTGAGAGAATATTGACCCGTTAATGTAATTTGAGCAATAAAAACACCTCATATTCTGTAAGAAAAAAGGTTGCTCATAATATAGTATTGTCCAGTTAGGTTAAAAATACACATGGTAAGAATTTTAGCTAAGAGTGAAAGAAAAAAGGCCATATGGCTAAGTATGTAAGCTACTAGTTTACCGAACATAGCGTCATTTAAAATTAAAAGAACCGAGCTACTCGCTCATACCTTATGTGGAAACTCTTGATATACTGCCGAGTAAATAGTTGTGGATGATGACGGCACCTGGGCATACACATCCCCTGAGTAGTTGAGGTGATAGAAATGGGGGCTAGCTCCACCCGCCATAACACGGTCATCGTAGAACATGGCCACATGGATCCCATTGTCATCAAGATTGAAGGCTGTTGTCACATCAAGAGTGCGCAAGTGCCACAAGGAGAGTCTGGGACCTCCACCACAAAGCTAAAATACAAGGACTCGTGAGAATGTGGCAATACCAGGAAATCAATTCAATACAAAGTTTGTATATACAAGAGATAATGGGAGTGTGTTCTTCTTCTTGAAGGGTTCAAAATATTGGAGTTAATAGACTCAAAAATTTATTTGCAGTTCAAGGCAATCATATTCCATCATATGTAAAAATAGCCTGTTTAGACATGATGAAACAAAGATAACAAATTGAATGACAATCAAATTTGGGTTTCTTGTTACAGATTGCTATAAGTTTTGTTGAAGAAAGCAAGAAGTTATCAATCATCACCTGCCGATGTAATGTTGAAAATGGGATGTTATTTTTGCTAAAAAGATATTTATAATGTTAATTTAATAGAAAGTTGACTCAAGCTAACACACCTTTTAAAGTTTCAAATATTAAATGTTTATATACCAGTTAAATAGATATGTAATTTACTTAATTGGTTTGATTCCGAGTTATTTTTTTTCCCATTTTTGTTGAGGCTTCTTTCTTAAATAAATAGAAGGCCAACCACTATCCTTTTTCTTTTAAGCACTATCTGCTTTACAGAGTGGTATGTTTTGGAATTACAGTAGTCTCAGAAACTTGAAATCCTTTGTAAATCGACACACATATATGCACACAGTTGTTGGCACCAGTCATCACAATCCAAGGTCATTCAACTGCCTAACCACTCCGTTTGTTTGTGTAACTTGAGTGGAACAGTCATGCTGTGATTTCCAATTCAGTAACGTGTTATTCAAATCAATACAATATTATATGTACAGTATTGTACTGCATTTCTGTATATTACACGTATGTATATACACCATTATATTTACACATAATATATTGTACTGTACATATATTACTGTTAATGTACCGTACAATACTACAGTACTGTACAGTACAACTTTACTTATAATATTCGATACTTTACTGTGATTCATCCTTGTTAAGTAAACATGACATAGTAAACAAGCATCTTATGCAAGTTCATTCGTCAAGCTCGACATTTCAACAACTCGACACCAACTCAATCCACATTAGGTTGAGTTTCCGAGACTCTACTGTATAAGAATCTTATTATTATTTATATTCTTGGATGCTTAGAACATCTTAATGTCATTTGAAGAATTAACATGCCCTAGAGGACCAAAAAGTAGTTACTATAGGACCATGTTTGATTAATGTTTTTTTCAAACTCCAATGAGTTTTGGTGTAAGATTTAAAATCAATCTTAAAGATGGTTTGCGTTTAGCTGTCAAATTGTAATATTAAGGTATTTTGGAATATACATTTATCTTTCAATGTTTTAAAAGTTGATTGTTTTGTTAGTTATGTAATATTGGCAACTTTTGTCTGTATAAGACAGAAGAAGTTTTAAAAATGAAACATGATCATTAATTAAATGAGTTGGATATTTTTTTTTGTCTCAAAGTGTTTAAGAAAGAATAAGGAAGGACTCAATTTAGGGATCCTTTCAGGACTCTTTTATACAGTCTATTTAAACTTTTGGAAGTGAACAAAATTCCAAAAGCCAGGAGTAACACTTGAGGAACGTCACATAAGACAGGGCAGATTTTTGAATTATATGGGTTGGAAGCCTAATTCTTACCAGTCATTCTTCAGAGATCAGTCATTTTTGAGTGAAATCAATTTAATATTTGTTCATCCTTTCCACTGTGACAGTAATTGGTCACAATACTTCCAAGTATTAAAAAAGGAAAGTAATATTACACACCCCAAGCTATTTTTAGGTGATTTCATTACATATTTGGGATTTTATGCGAATTTTAAATATGTTGATTTTTTGTTTGTTTGGGACAGTTCATGAAAGATTTTAATTTCTGAACATCCATCCAACCTTTCAGGTTAATCAGTGGTGAATATTGATTTAAGGAAGAGAGAATACTTGAGAACAATTTTAAATAACTTTTTATTCAAATACCATAAGTATTTTCCTTGTCTCTCTTACATTCAATGTCCGTGTTTCTGCTGCATGTGTGACAATGGGTACAAATACGCCACTTTACAAGTACAACGCTTTTTTACACTTTAAAGGTACTTCTCTTCTCCATAGCAGGTCTCTTAAACACCTATAGAACAATTCTTCCTACTGCCCTCTTCTAATTAGATCCTCTCTACTTTCACCTTTCACCTCAAATCATGCTTCCAAGTTATTTTACATTATACACTTTTCTCAAATCTACTCCATACAACTTTCTAGCTTTACTAGGCCTTATCTTCTTTCTTGTAGTTAACATCACTTCACACACTTTCATTTCCTCATTCCATTTTTGTAGTTTTTCCTGTATTTCCTCTTCCTTCTCCTCCCTTATCATCAAGTCATCCCATGTGAAGAGGTAGTTTTAGTAGGTCTTGTGTCAATGTCAAGAGGACTGATAAGCTACAGGGATGCAATCCAGTGTTGTAAGTGTCCAATTTTATTCAAAACTTTAGATATGTAGGTTTCGCCATACCACTGTACAGTTTCTGGAATAAATTTATTTGGTTATAAAAAAACCTATTACCTAAAAGAAGTAAAGGGGTTGATAGTTAGCACCCAAACATCTATTTATATTAGAGATGGGTCGAATCCCCTATTTCTTAAATCCGAATCTACATTTTATTTTCGAATCTCGAATCCGAATCCTAGCAAATCGTTATAAATTTTTAATGATTTACAAATAGACCTATATTACACAATATAGGCCTAAACTGTGAATTAAGATTTATTTCAATCATGTTTTCAATTTTAACTAACCCCAACCACCCCTCACAAAATATAGGTTAAAATCCAGCCAAATTAAACAATCTAGACTCATATTAATGTTTAAAAATCAAATCAATCAAAATTTGAGTGTTTTTTAGTTATTTTTAAGTGTGTTGTTAGAATGAGTAAAGTTTATAAAAAATGTGAAATAAACAGATTAGGCCTAGTTATCCTTTGATCGACTTTAATCATCATTAAAGGATATTTTATTGTATTAAGAAAGCAAGAATAAAAATACAAACAGATATTTTTAATAAAGACTAAAACAACATGCTTAACAATTAAACATACATTGGTAATAGTGAACTTAATAACACCTAAGTATGTTTTATTATTTTATTATATATCCATTATCTATTTTCGCGTAGAAAACCAATATATTCAATTCTTGCGATATATCAATTTCTGAGAATACATTCTATTTAAAACAAGAACATATTTTCGACTACAATATGTTCATTCCCATTTTATAAGGCAGGATTATGTTTGAATATTTCTACAATTACTTCAATAACATGTTTAAAAAAATAATAAACTCTGTTAAAATCAATTTAAAAACAAATAATGGATTAGCTGATCGTTAGTTGATTATTAAAACACAACAGTGCTTAATAAGTGATCAGATTACCTGAATCAATTTTAAACAAACAATTGATATAAACAATTTTATCTCAGTCTGACTGTTGACAGTATATATTTTTCATGAAACCCAACAAAATGTCTAACTTAAGGATCGTATGCAATAAATTGGGGTTATTTGCATAGTTGTAGATAATTAAAACTAGTTGGGTAGTAAGAATTAACATTATTTTTATTTTAATCATCACTCGGGCGAGTAAACATAATATAAGTAATGGCGCCTGACTTTGGCTGTATCCGAATAGTCAAGTATACTTGACTTGATGCAGACTTGATGCACTCTTCATAATTTTACACTTCTCGCGGTTTTCATGGTGAAGACTGCATCAAACTAATCGAACGGTAACACGCTTGGGCCCGCAGTGCTGCTTTCTACTGAATAACTTAGAAACTATTTAAAAGCCATCTATTAGCTCTAATGAAAACGAAATATTTGTGTAAGTCGGTGCTCAAGCAGACGAAACGATAATACTTAAACAATTGCCAGTCAAACACCGCACCAACTCCGCATGGCTCGTAGCTTTCGTATCCATGGTTACCAAGACCTCGAGAAGACTGCATCAGTCTAGTCCACGACTATTCGGACAGATATACACTTGGTCACGTGATTGCCAATGCAGCTATCAACGCCACAAGCAAACGTGACGCCAAATAAGTAGACTATTCTGATACAGCCTTTATATTGTGTGTAATGGCGGTTGACTTTGTATCATACGTAATGTGTTCTTATTTCTGTTAAAAAAAAAGGCCGTAATTTGTTTTATTTATTTCGAGTTTATTTGCAATTCTAGTTTTAATTGTCAGTTTTTGAAGAGTTTTAATGTGCTCATTAAAATATTTACAATATTGTTCATGAGGTGAAAGTTTTAGAAGTGAGCATGCACTGAAACAGTCGAGTCCAAGTTTCTCATACAGTTTGGAGGGTAGGGTAGTAGGCACGTAAGATTTTCCATACCTAACAATTATTTTTATTTTTTAAGGAATATTTTATTCGTGTTTATCTCTTTTCTCCGACAGAATAAATATTACAGATTAAGTTGTGCTTTTAAAGTAGGCCTAGCTAAGTAATTTTTGAATTCAAAATATTGTGCTTTGTTAATGAGGTGAAAGATTCGATCATCGAATCCTGTAAAACACTGAATCCTCAAATCTCGAATACTTGTCAGGATTCGAGGATTCGAGTTGCCCATCTCTAATTTATATGTATTCAATTATATTTCAATATATAAATTATTTTTACAACAATAAAGTGGTTGAAGGACATTGCAGCCAAATAATGTTGTGAAAAAAAAAATCTAATTATGATATCAGATTTTTTTACAATAAAAAATTGTGGAACATATGTATAAATGTTACTATAATAAAACATGTTTGTTTTTACAACAGCTTGAATTTACAAACTAGCGGGAAATGTTAGCTATTAGAAATCAGGGTCTGCCCACTTTATTTCAGATAGGCCTAGCTAGCCATGGTTTTACTGTAAAAGCATGCCAAAATAAAATGTGTAAATGTGTTACCCAGTTGTTAATAGGATACAGGGGTTATTTGTAGCTATTACCTTCAGAGTATCCTGATTGATAAAAATTCAGATAAAATCATTGACCAGGATTCAAATAAGAGCCCCTTGGAGAAGCAAGGCTTGGACCTAATGACTCACATTTCAGAAATGACTGACGTAAATGAGTAGAACATATTCCTACCAGCCAATCTTCACTGAGAGCAACTGTTCCCACCCACTTTCCCAACGCTGGCCTTGCCACTTCCTGTTTGAGATGAGGCTGGAGAGATTTGGTGGGCTCCTTCTGTCGAAGATCCCACAGTTTCACCAGACCATCTTCACTTGCAGAAGCTAGAATATTACCCCTAAAAACAACACAACAGCATTAAAACAAAATAAGTCTCCAAGTTTTATCTAGAGTTAGGTCTAATTCAGAATTTCTCTAGTACAAATCTGAATTTTAAAATACACAATTAACATAAGAGGTTAGCTTCCCTACATTGGAATGATTATTTTTTACATTTTAAATTCTGATTCAGTTAATGTTGATTCTTAAGCTAGTATGGTAAACAGAACTGGTTTTCCACCCCTCGTGCATTTGTCTTAGTGATTTGGTCAAAACTGGGTGACATTAAAAGATTGTGTTACAGTAACGTAAACATGTGCAGGAATGGCAGTATATCGGTGTTGTTTATTAAAGTAACAAAAACAGAATCCTGACAGTATAAGCATGCTTTTAACACTTTATTGTTTAGAGGAAATTAGATATAAGTAGTTAGGTTTTTTTTTATTTAAGCTGTATTATTTATATACATTAAAATAAATTAAATTTAAGCTAAAACTTTTTATGAGGAAGTTAGGCTCCTTTTAAAAATCAGTTTCTACATTGTTCTTAGGGTAACTATTTAACACACCAAATACCACTGATATGGGATTATAGCCTGTGCTGAGCTATACAAAATTAGATCTACAGCATTCTTATACATTTATCCTCTAAATATCAAAATGTAGTTTAGTGTCGTACTAAACTAATACCAGGATCATGATCAACTTAATGTTACCAGTAGCTAAATGTTTAGGTAGCAAAAGCAACCCAGTGTGTAATCAGGATTCTTTTAACCTAACGTAAAAACTCGATCAAAACAAACACACCGAATTTGGACTATTTGGACCAAATGGTCACTAAAATGGAAGGAACCCAAACAGTTGAATGACTGGGTTTCAGCTATTTGCAATAGAAGCTCACTGAATATAATATAGTATACAACAATATAGTGTAATAAGAGGCTACAATATTTGAGTGTTACTGAGACATGGTCACACAAACTATACCGATAAGTCATCTGCATACCATAAAATAAACAAATGGAATACTAAATAGCCATGTTGACATCACTCACAAAATGAACGGTTGGCTGAACACATGGTACCCTTCACTTAATAACCTGAATAACATAATGACATAACCTGAAAGTTTCCCTATGGACATCTCTTACAAGTGCCGTTAAATTAAATGGAGTGACCAAAATGAATAGGATGAGAAAGTAAAGGGCGAGAGGAATAGTTAAGGAGCCAATGCAGGACAGGATAGAGAAGGCACAACTAAGTTTGTATGGTCATGTGAGTAGAATGGAGGAGAAGATATCAAAGAAGGTGCTGGATATTGAAGGGGGAGGCGGACAGGAGAACAAGAGGAATCCCAAGGGACAGGTGGCTTAAAGGAGTGCAAAGAAGTGTGGAAAGAAAGGATGAAGGCTGGTTCATTGTGAAGGAAGAGAGGTGGTGAAAAAAAAATTAAAAAAGGATCTGTCAGAGAGGCTTATGTTCCAAAGAGACCAGGCCAGTGGCTTGAAACTGAAGATGGTGAAGATGATGACACAAGGAGAACCTTTATGTTATGGTACATAAAGGTTAAGTTTATCACTCTACCGGCATAAAGGAAATAAAACATATATTAAAAACAAANATCACTCTACCGGCATAAAGGAAATAAAACATATATTAAAAACAAAATGTTATATTGGTCGACCAACTCACAGGTTGTGAAGACAATGTATAAAGTCCTCGTGTCCCTCCATTGTCCTGAGTAGTTGTCTAGATTCCAGGTTGAAAACATATATTTTATTATCCCCACATCCAGCATACAGGAGTCCTTTTGTCTTGTCAAAAATCAGTGAGTTGACATCTGGTTTCTCAAGCGCATCTCTGTATAGAAATTACATGAAAATATGTATTTAAAATGAACAAACAAATTAGGATTTTGGCAAGAATAAACTTTTAGAAATTAGAAATAGATTTTTTTACTGTCAACAATGATATAATTTTACTTATGTATATTATTAGTGTTGATTGTAATAGGCACCCATTGATAGCATCAGTTAACAAAAGTGACAACTGTAGATCACATGACCTTACATATGAATGCATGAAACTATATTTAGTTAACTTTCTAAGCTGTTAGAAGGTTCTTCCTATAGTAATTAAACTGTACATCCAAGAATGACATAGTTTATTCCTAAACAATAAAAACCTAGACAATCTAAATACAGTGTAGACCAGTGGTTCTCAAAC
>CABFOV010000345.1:0-37144 GCA_902141375.1 Timema poppense
AGGAATGTTTATTTTTATTTATTATAATAGTGGATTAAAAATTCAATGTACAGTAGTTTTCATATACTCTGAATATTAAAACCTATTATTACAACGTGTAGTGCTCAAGAATGAGAAAACTCATGAAAGAATGCAGGAAAAGATTGAAGAATTTTACATGTTTTACTACCTCTGGTAAATAACGGCTAATGTCATAAAACTTTGTGTATGGAGAAGCGTGGGGTTTTTTCTTTGAAAATAATGTATCACTAGAGCAATACTCTCATTGAAGTAAGTAGGGACCAACTATATTTATTCACACAGCAGTTAAGACTTTGTGAGTATTTTAGTTACGGAATATATTCAGATGTTTATATTCGATCACGCAAATTTTCATAGTTTGGCATTGGCCCTTCTTATCCCAATGCACATGGTATTAATGTTTCTTTGACTCAAGAAGGTCACAGAGATTAGCTTAACCCTCTATTGACTCCTGAATTCCGATACAGCAGGTTAGCCAACGCTTGCAAAACGATACTAGTTTGTAAATGGGTAATGATAATACTAACGGCCCCTATTATCATCTAAGATAACTATTTGTAGAAGGAAAAATTGTATTTAAAACTATGTATTCTTACTAAAGTGTTGACTTGCGAGTCGTTAGAGCTCAATATCGTCGTGATTATTGAAGCCAACCCAAATTTAAAAATACGTGTAAAAAGAAAAAGAAATTATTCATTAAATAATATGTTATAAACAAACACTCTGGCTTAATTGTACAAAGAAAATAAATAAATCTATTAATAATTTTTGTTTTACCATTTAAAATGCATTGAAATGGAAACATTTTTACGAAAATATTTCAATAAATATTTTTAGCTTGGTTTGAAAATTCCATAGGAATTATGAAAGATGCCCAGATATGTTATTAAAATAAATAAAAAACAACAATGTTGAACTATTAGATTTTTTTAAACTTTTTTGTTTATAACCGTGTATTTATGGGTAGACTCATCCTTAAGAGTAAGACGTCAATTTGCTGATGGTGCGGCCCGGTCAGCTGGGGCAGCTTTCCTGGAGCTTTGGCGTTTCCCAGAAACATAAATCCACATATTTGAATATATTAGCACTTGTAATCATTGTGTTATATAAATGGTATTTTTTGGTACATGTTAACCCGGTGGTTTTACATTCTACAAGACATCTCACCTTGGGGATATTATGAGTATAATTGAGTTCTCCTTGGGATCAGTTGTGGTGCAGAGGCACTTAGTCAAGTGTTATACCATATTTTGTCCGACTTTAAATTCAAATTTGTATTAACTTTTTAGGCGGCATTTGTATTTATAGTCAATACTTAGAAGAACACAATGAACATGTCAAGCTGGTTCTCCAGCGGCTTAGGGAGGCTGGTCTCACTCTTAATCCAGATAAAGTGACGCGGGGCACTGATTCTATAACGTATTTAGGGTATGTGATTTCTATGGGTAATATTCTTGGGGACCCTGAACGTGTTAGGCCCAGTGTTTACTTTACTAACCTCAAAAATTTGAAACAGGTTCAACGTTTTGTGGGATGTGTTCGTATTATTCCAGGTTCATTCCTTCCTTTTCTGAGTTGTCTGACCCATTAAACATTATAAAAAAGAAAGGAGTAAATTTTGTGTGGGGAGACGATCAAAAGAAAGACTTTTCTAATCTTAATCAAAATCTGGTGTCCCCTAAGGTACTTTAAATGCCTGATTTTTTGTTGCCCTTTGAACTTAAAATTGACCCTTTGTCCTATTGCCTCTGGGGCTGTTCTTTTTCAAAGACACCCAAAAGACTTACTTCCTTTAGCTTTTGCAAGTAAATCTCTTACTGATGCTCAGAAGAGGTACAGTATGAACTTTGCCGATTATCTCGAACAACGTGAGCTTATTCTATATACTGACAATAGAGCCTTGTTGTGGATGTTCAATCACCCAAAACAGTTAGGGAAAATTGGCCGTTGGGTTTTGAAGTTGTCTCAGTTCATGTTCAGAACTGAACATGTCTCAGGGAAAGATAACGTTGTTGCCGATGTTCTTTCTTGCACCAACAAAGGAGTGTTTCCTATTCTTTCTTGTCCAGTTCCTGCCGGTGTCGACGTTATCAGCTCCATTCTCGAGTATTTGGTTTCGTTAGCTCAACATTAGCTAGAAGATCCTTACTGTATGGATATTATGGATCGGCTAGCGGAGGGTAATAAAGTTGAGAACTTTACCATGTATATAAATTTATTGTGCCTGCAGGGCAAGAACAAGAAAGGCAGGACAATTTTTGTTCCCACTAAATTAATGGATATGATACTTAAGTACTTTCATAACTCTACTTTTGGAGGCCATTTGGATATTTTTAAAACTCACAAAAATATAGCTCAGGAGTTTATTTTTTTGAACAATCGTTATGGGTTACATTCTGCATATGTTGCTCATAGCCCGTGGGAAACTGTGTTTATTGATTTTCTAGACCCATCACTCGTTTTACTAATGAGAATACCTGTGTACTTAACCTTATTAATGGTTTTTCTAAATTTGTTGTCATTGTCCCACTTAGAAACATGAAGGGTTCTACTACGATTAAAGCGCTCTCTCATAGAGTATGGGCTGTTTTTGGCGCCCCCAGTCAATTGGTTAGCGATAATGGACCTTGTTCTCGATCCAAGATATTTCATGATATGTGTTTTGCGTGGGATATTAAGCATGTATCTACTAGCCCTTACAAGCCACAACATAGTATAACCAAACATGGTTGACTCACAACCTTTCAAGCTAAACGGAGGGCACATTGGTTCTATTCCCCTTGCTTCCACAAACTACAATATGATCCAGTGTGTGGATGGCCTTGTCATTTTATTAAATGAGGTAGTAGAAACTCCACTAGAATTGAGAATTTATATGAAGCTATTGTGTAATTTGTTTAAGTAAACCACACTGACTAGAAAGTTTTAAGTCCTAAGTGTTCTCTTCAATATAATATCACTCATATTTCTATCTAATTCAGTCTCATACATTTTCTCTCAAATATGGTCTCATTTTTGTTTATCTACAAAATGGTCTCATTCTAGCTTCTCTCCAGTTTGGTCTCACTATAGTCTCGCTCCAATATGTTCTAACTATTGATTATATCCAGTATGTTCTAACTACTCATTCTACGCATTATATTCTAACTATTCTTTCTATCCAGTATGTTCTAACTTTATAACTATTCTTTCTATCCAATATGCTCTAACTCTTATTTCTATCCAGTATGTTCTAACTATTCTTTCTATCCAATATGTTCTAACTCTTATTTCTATCCAGTATGTTCTAACTCTTCTTTCTATCCAATATGCTCTAACTCTTCTTTCTATCCAGTATGTTCTAACTATTCTTTCTATCCAATATGTTCTAACTATTCTTTCTATCCAATATGTTCTAACTCTTATTTCTATCCAGTATGTTCTAACTCTTCTTTCTATCCAATATCTTCTTTCTATCCAATATGCTCTAACTCTTCTTTCTATCCAATATATTCTAACTCTTCTTTCTATCCAGTATGTTCTAACTTTCTAACTCTTCTTTCTATCCAGTATGTTCTAACTCTTCTTTCTATCCAGTATATTCTAACTCTTCTTTCTATCCAGTATGTTCTAACTCTTCTTTCTATCCAGTATATTCTAACTATTCTTTCTATCCAATATGTTCTAACTCTTATTTCTATCCAGTATGTTCTAACTCTTCTTTCTATCCAGTATGTTCTAACTACTCATTCTACGCAGTATATTCTAACTATTCTTTCTATCCAATATGTTCTAACTCTTCTTTCTATCCAATATATTCTAACTATTCTTTCTATCCAGTATGTTCTAACTTTATAACTATTCTTTCTATCCAATATGTTCTAACTCTTATTTCTATCCAATATGTTCTAACTCTTCTTTCTATCCAGTATGTTCTAACTATTCTTTCTATCCAATATGCTCTAACTCTTCTTTCTATCCAATATATTCTAACTCTTCTTTCTATCCAGTATATTCTAACTATTCTTTCTATCCAATATGCTCTAACTCTTCTTTCTATCCAATATATTCTAACTCTTCTTTCTATCCAGTATATTCTAACTATTCTTTCTATCCAATATGCTCTAACTCTTCTTTCTATCCAGTATGTTCTAACTCTTCTTTCTATCCAGTATATTCTAACTCTTCTTTCTATCCAATATGCTCTAACTCTTCTTTCTATCCAATATATTCTAACTCTTCTTTCTATCCAGTATATTCTAACTATTCTTTCTATCCAATATGCTCTAATTCTTCTTTCTATCCAATATATTCTAACTCTTCTTTCTATCCAGTATGTTCTAACTATTCTTTCTATCCAATATGTTCTAACTCTTCTTTCTATCCAATATGTTCTAACTCTTCTTTCTATCCAATATGTTCTAACTCTTCTTTCTATCCAGTATGTTCTAACTCTTCTTTCTATCCAATATGTTCTAACTCTTCTTTCTATCCAGTATGTTCTAACTATTCTTTCTATCCAGTATGTTCTAACTCTTCTTTCTATCCAGTATGTTCTAACTCTTGATTCTATCCAGTATGGTCTGAATGTTTTTTTATCTCTTTTTTTTAGTCTCACTTTAGTTTTTCTTCATTTATTTATCTCCAGTGTGGTTTCACTCTTGTTTCTCTCCACTTTTATACCACTCTTGTTTCTTTCCAGTAATCAACTGTCTCAGAAACGTTATTAGCTCAACATTGCCCCACGCGCTTTCAAGTTAGGCCTTTGATCTTATCCACTCATGTAGAAAATACTTCTCTGAATTTAATTTTCAAAATAAAGAGGAGGCGAAAATAATAATATTCCACATTTCTTCTTGCACGCCTCCCAAAAATATAGAAAGGAAGTGTCTTAGGACTTTGTGAATCTGGAGACTTCGGGTGGGAAAGGCGTATTCTCGACATAATCCAACCTTTTACACAGCAACTGCATTGAATAATTGAATTTTGACGTATTGAAATCTATAGTCAAGAATGTATATTTTTTCGTCTTCTATTTCCCCTCTTTTTGGCGCTCTTTCGTTTTCTCGTATTCACTGAATAAAAGATATAAAAAACTAGGCAAAGGAGATGAAAAAAAGAGGAAGTTGTATATGTAGAAAGGGGCAGGAGTTGTGAGGGAGGGGCCACACAAATGATATTACTCTGTGATTGGATTTCAGGGGTCCTTCGCTGGCAGGATTCAAGCGTGGGGCCGGAAACAGGGGGAGAGCGGGTATTTTGTACCTTGTGTTATATTCCTTACATCTGTCCATGGACCAGCTTACCTCACACATCAACAAGGAGGTAACCTAAATGTTATATTCCTTACATCAGTACATGAAACAGTTTACCTCACGCACACACAAGAAGGTTACCTACTGTTACAATCCTTAAATCTGTACATGGACCAGTTTACCTCACATATAGACACGGAGCTGATTTGATCTTCATTTATTACATCTGTGCTTGAACTATCTTACCTCACATAACAACAAGGAGGTTAACTACTATTACATTCCTTACATCTGTCTATGAACTAGTTTACCTTACACATCAACAGCAGGGTTACCTGTTATTACACTCCTTATATCTGTCTATGAAATAACTTAGTTTACATACCAACAAGGAGGTTACCTATTGTTTCATTCCTTACATCTGTCTATAAACTAGCTTGTTTTATACATGAACATGGATGTTTTGACAAGGGGTGGGGAAAGTTTAGGCAAACTGTATGTAAAAACAAAAGGTTTATCTAACTGCTAAAATATGGTTCCAGTTGCTTTTTGAACCATTTGTACCTTTACGTTTTACAGACATAGCTATAATTTGTTGGCAGTAAAGCTCATTTGATCAATCATAAACTATTATTGCATTTCAAGTAAGTTAGTTAATACAAAAATTGAGCATTAATGGGAACGCTTCAATTAGAAGTGAGGACCTCTGTGTCAATTGATATACGACATGTTGTATAATGGTGACGAATATAAATGGTATGTTGAAAAGTTTTGAAAAAACTTTCAATAATTAACAAGTGGATTATTTTTAAATAAATGATATCTTAAATATACTTTATTGAAAAAATAAGCATTTAAAGACGCTAATATTTATAAAAAATTGTATAGTAATTTTTTTTAAGGGGAAGGAGAATGTTAGTTTGATAGCCCAACTTAAAAAAGACCCCATTAAAATCATGTTCGTTTGTTTTATTCTTAAAAAGAGTGGATTGATATTTTTATCTCTATTGAAAGCTCTTTTGTTCCTTCATTCCTACAGAGTCCCCTTCCCCCTAACCCCTCCCCCCCGTACCATTCTTTCTCGCCACATCTTGGAAAGAACTGTCATCTTCCTGCCTGGTACACTTGACTGCACAGGACAGGGCCAACAAAATACTTCCATACATGTCTACAGTGTTTATAATGGTCTAGTGTCAGTACCGACAACATCAGTTTTTTTTATCGATAATATTTAGATGCGTGCTATTAGGGAGTGGCCAGAGCTGGTGTGATTTATTCTATATTGTGGTCTATATCCAATTCTCAGGTGAAAAGCTGTGGAATCCCCCCACATTATTCCAATTGTTTAAATGATATAGTAAACACCTCTGCTGGTAATCCCATTGGGATTTAATTGTTCCAGCTAAAATATTTGCTTTAATGACGATAAAGCAATCTCAAGGTAGGTTAGATGAGGCTTTAACACTGGATCATAGACAAGCTTGGCCTCAATTCCTCCCTCATCTCCTCGCCTACTCCTTAACCCTCTCACCCACTCATTCGCTCATTCATTCATCCCATAACTAACTCACTCACTCCATCGCTCGACTACTTACTCACTCACTTACCTACTTACCCACTCATTCGCTCATTCATTCATCCCATAACTAACTCACTCACTCCATCGCTCGACTACTTACTAATTAATCCATCTATTCACTCAATATCTCACTAATTCACCCACTTACCTACTCACTCACTATCTATCACTCATTCATTCATTCATTAACTCACTCAACTACACACTAGCTGCTTGTCTATCAACAATATCAGGACATCTCAGATAAATCAATATCTATCAAATTTTTTAGCACCACATCCCACTACCCGCTCGGATTATACGCCAATGGTAGGTTATATATAGGAAGTGTACCAGCATTGTAGGGAGATTGTAAAACCAATTTGGAAAAACCTTAATACACCCGACCGAGATTCAAACCTTGATCTCCTCGTTATCTGCAGTCTAATTTACTGTGAGAATGGCGCGTTAAGCCACGCGGCCATCGAAGCGTGGAAATTTGTTAAGTTTATATATGTTTTGGAATTCAAGATCCACAAACTCAATATATTAAAAAACATAATTTTTATTCTATATTTTGTAATGTTTTAAATTTAATAATGGGGCGATTTTATATAAACTAACAAGGTTTAAAGTAATTGAATTTGTTTCTTTATTTTGCCAGATTTTATTGAACTAAAAATTATAGTATGTGATGTTTTTAAAACTCGAAAGCTCTTAAGACCCGAAAAAAAATCACTTGTAGGCCAACTTCAAATATGGAATCTATCTAGGCCTTGGAGTAAAGTGGTAAAGTTATTAGTGTGGAGTGTTGCTGAAATTTACAAGGAGATTATTACTGCTGTATATATCTTCTGGCCAAAGTTTCTGTGGTACACAGGGAAAGAGTTTAACATGAAGAACCTTATTCAAGGTCAAATGTACCCTACTTAAATATTGGACATACCATAATGAGTAGCAGTGTAATAAACTATAATCGTGTTATTTCGTGTATCACTATTATAGTAAACTTGTATAGCATGTATTCATAGAGGCAGCACTACCAAATAGCTACCATTATTAGTATATCACATCTGACAAATATTCAAAATGTCACCCACATTTCTAGGATTATGCATACATGAAATAAGACCTAGTGATCTGTGAACTAAGCCCCTTGCCATGTCTGTGAAGATATACATACCCACACTTGGACGATGTGATGCGTGGAGTATAAGCCAATCAAATCGAGGGGAAGTGTATTCCACACTAGTATTTTTCTCCCCCCAAGCTACTGTGGCCTACTTGATTTCATTGCGTGGTGAAATATCTCAGCTGAACCCCTCCACCCCCCCCCCCTCCGCCCCCCTTCCATTCCCAACCACTCTTTGAAACGTTGTTCTCTCCGGGGAGTGTTTATAACATAATTTGGGAGACATAATATCAAGGGAGGAATATAATTATGGCCGAATGTTCTTTTCTTAGAGGGTATTATGGGTAGAAACATAGTGACCACAACTCTAGAAGTGGAGGTGAACGTGCAATTAATACTCTACGTATTGACCTAATTCATTTATTTATACTTCTTAAGTACAATTTGTATTCTAATGTAATTTAGAAAATCTATAGACGGCGAAAGTCTTTTCCATGAGATGTAAAACCTGTTATATAGTTTATGGATAACTTTTATCTAGAATCGTATCTAGAAGTTTGTTACTTTAAGAGCCCGGTGGTTTTAACCTATTTGATAAATGATATCAAGGGCACCGCTTTCTTGAAACAAATAATGCGCACAGGACTATATTTACTATGGGAATGGTCCTTCCAAGTCCCTAATATAGTCCTCCAATACTTTACGACCATATGTTGTGATCATATTGGCCAATGAACTCCTTTATTTAAGGAAGGTAGGTTTTGGTTACCTACAGGTTACACTCATTAAATGTATAGTTCAAAACTAGGCTAATTTTCCTCAAATAATGTTTAAAATTAGAAAATTTCAACTTTTCAATAGCCGTAAATATTGTTTGTTGATATCTGTTAAGACGTATGCTTTCTACTGTTATATATCTACTACTATACTATGAAGTAATCACACTGTCATTGCGTCATGTGCTACAAAACTATTTTACCCTTTCACTCAAAAACCACTACACCGATTGAGCTGACATTTCGAATGAACGTTCGGTTTAACATATAGGCTAATTAAAATTTCTTATACTGCTTAACCTAATCCCCCACCCCCACTTCCCACCCCCTTCCACCCCCAGACGTATCTCCTGAACCGCTGGGGATTGAGAATCGCCCTTTGGGTGGGGGGTACGCACAAGTGGTATATCTCAAACCCCTCCCCCACACATACACAAATCCACCTTCCCTAGCCGCCCCCAAAAGAATATCCTGAGCCGTTGGGGTTAGGGAGTTGCCCTTTAGGTGGGGCCTACTCATAGGTGCTAGACTTCAAAAACACCCCACCCTCATTCGCCTCCAACAGCTCTAGGATGAATCTACCTAACTGAAAAACAACTACACCGATTGAGCGGAAATTTCATATGGGCACAACTCAGTCCTTCAGTTAACACATAGGATAGTTAAAATTACTTATACTGCTTAACCTAAAGCACCAGCTAGCCCCCCCCCCCTCTCCCTTAGCACCTCCATACGCACATCAAGAACCACTGAAGTTAGAGAGTCACTCTTTGGATAAGGGGTTCCCGTGGGTGCTAGACTTAGAGAACGCCTACCTCCTTTCACATCACAACCTTCAGAAGTGAGAGGAGAGAGGTGATCAACTAGATTTAAACAATATACTTTCAATATTTAAACACTCATAAAAGTTTGTATCCATTTGCAAATCAAGAAATTGATATACTAAACACTGATGAACCACTAGTCGGGTACTATATTGGAATTTTAATTTGTTGTAATGATTTTATACATAATGTGTATATCTACCATGCCTATATATCTACACCAGCAAGACAGGGAGGAGGAAGGTGGATTTGAGAGTAAATGTACCCGAATTTTCATATAGGGATGACGGGAAGTTATTCAGGATGACCAAATTTGGAACATCCTGCCGGAATTTGATAACCGACCTACCCGTCACTAACAAAACAGTCTAGAGGTTCACGTGACCAGCGTTGCGGATGTACGAAACATTATTAATTCACTAGCAGATGATACAAAAAAACTGCGCTATTGTACTTATGGTGAAGTTTTTATTGAGTTCCATAAAATATGTTTTTTTTCTATTGTTGCAACTCAATCTCAAATACATAATTGTGTGTCAACTCAATAAATGCCCTCAATGGACTAGCTTGTAAAGTTAAACGGTTTTAATTGGTAACATTATATAAACGTTAATACATTTTATAATATTACTATATAAGATATATTTGTTCATACATCTTGGCCAGTGAGGCTTTAAGGAATGTCAGTAAATGATAGATGTGACCCTATATAGAAACAACACACACATTCATACGATTATTATCACTTAATATTAAGCTTATTACACTAAGTGACTGACTTTTTGTCAACATTAAAATTGTTCAGAGTTGACAATAAATATAGCCATTATTAATCGTTTATTTAGGCACTTCGTCAGCTTTTAACTTCAAACTATTTTTTATACTATTATATTCTAATTGATTATTATTGTAGTTTCCCCCCACGTCTTGGTATCTGTTTAGGGTACACGCATATATATATATATATGTTGTTGTTGTTGTTGTTGTTGTTTTCAGCGAATCATACATACATAGATGATAGTTACGATAGTTTCTTGGCTTGAAAGACTTTGATAATCAAATGTGTGCAAGGATGACGTAGATCTAAGCAATCGTACTGAAAATTGTTTCATATCAGCAGTTGTGCACGTGCATCAGGTCATGTTTTAAAAACAGAAGTTGTTTTGTCAACTAGAAAAACACAGTGTATTTACAAAACATTAATTCAGGGGAAGACACCCCTATTTTGATGGTATGTAACAGTGAGTTTTATACCTTTCTTTGAGAAGGGGAGCCAAGAAGAACGCTAGTTCCGTTAAGGTGCTTACTTCGAAATGCTTTACATACTCAGCCACCGAGCTACAATAACGTGTGAGGAGAATACTTTACAGCTTTGTTCCCTGTTTAGTACGGAGGAGAGAGCCCCTCCATATCATCTTGGGGGTCTGAGTTATATAACAATCGCACATAGTCGAGCAGCCTTGTGTTCTCCACTAGTCCAAGTTATATCAACAAAAATAGGTCAGGCCACATAATCTCTAAGTATGGACAGTGACAAAACGAGGACCATTTACTAAACTCTTTCAAACTGTTCTAGAACCTAAATCACATTTATAAACTCTCATATCTATTTCAATAAACAAGGCCAAAATGAACCTCATAATTAATTGCCTCTGCCTAGCCCATACCACTAAGCCATAATGACAAGCAGGCCCACGGTTTGGGGGAGTAGTGACAATAGTATTCTAAGAATAAGTGAGACATAATTTAGATTAAATAAAGTATCATCAAGTGTGTTGAGGGAGAGTAGGTAAATATTAAGGAAAACCGACCTCAGAACACTCATCTGGGATTCGAACTCCAACCTACCATCGGTAGCATATCAAACTAAAGTAGATTAACCATTAGACCACATACCCATCTATGTGGATCTGTCACTAATGTTAAATATATGATAAATAATGCCAAAGTTGAAAAACCAGTAATACAATTTAATTGTATCCCTAGGCTAGAAATAAACCAAAACCTCCCATGTCATTGTTCATCATACAATTTTTTTAGTCATTGGTGGAGAGGTAATATAAATGAAAACATTAATATTGTAGAATCGAATGTCTTCCTTTCATTAGTAAACAAAAAAAATTGAAAGTTAATTAAAAAGTCTCGATTGTAATACTATTTAAGTTGTTTGGAATAACTTCCCAACGGTGGGGGAAATGAAATCGTTTATAAAAACTAGATTGATTCCTACTGTGTTTGTATGTGTGTGTGTGTGAGAGAGAGAGGGGTAGAGAGAGAGGAGCTTCCAGGCAACCCTTGAATCGCATCTAATCCCCTCAGTCAACCTCCTGCGACTTCCTGCCTCCCTAATTAAGCCACTTTACTCCACTTCACTTGACTAGTATTCAGATGCTTACAAGAGAAGGGGAAGGGAATGGATTTAGATGCTGGCGCTTCTAGCGGACATCAATAGAACGTCTTTATAGGTGTTGATTACCAGCACTTTTAGAAAACCCCGGCATCCGCACTCTCTACGATATCAGTTCCGTGAGTGAGCGTTAGTCTCTCCCCCTTACCCCCATGGAATGTTTTTAAGGCCACCACTTCTATCCCCACCTCCTTCCTGCCTGTGCATGGGCGTAGAATAATTGGCAGGGTTTTGGTTGTTGCAGTAATTGCTAATTTAGTTGACGCCATTACGGATGAGAGGGTGGTGAATTGGAGAAGGAATTTCAGGTAAAGTCGAGTTTGTCCGTACTGGGGCCTGCGCCATTTTGAATAAAATGGGTAAATAAGTTGTACTGACCCTATCCCTACCCATATCCACAGTTTCATTATTTAAAGTTACTGAATTGATTAAGACTTAAAATGTAATAAAAATTGGTATTTAAACACACAACAAAAATTAAAGACGAGTGCACCGAAATGTTAAACTGAAAAGAAAAACACTGAATAAATATAAATTAGGCACAAAAACAAGGCTCTCTGATTATTTACACTATATATTTTTTTATTTGCGGTATTTAATGTGCACTTTCCTAGCCAATTAATATATCAGTACACGACTTTGAAACTAACTTCAATCTAGAAGTCTCAACATCCAGCCCCCAATCAATAAATAATTCATCACTTTGAAAGGGTAAACCCATATCTCGTCAATAATACATTTTTCTAACATCCCAGAAAACGAACCTGGGACCCTCAGCTAAATAGACAGGCACGCTACTGACTGAGCTAAGTTGTCGGACAATTTTAAATCTAAAAGCTTAGAGATATGTGATGATTGGGTTTAATGGGGAGGAGGGGGGAGAGGGAGGCGGGATGGAGAGGGAAGGAGAGGGGGGGGGGAGAAGGAGGGCTGAGGCCTGAAACTCCTGCTAAACAAAGTTTTTTTAAATTTTAGTAGCAGTAACCACGGGTATTTAGAATATAAAATGAAGACAAAATAATTAAGTATTGGAAATAATTAAACAGATAGCATACTAAAATATTATAAAAAGAAAGGGGGGAGAAAAAAAGGTAGTTTACATATTTTCCAACACACTTTGACAACAGATAGAACCCAACGAGAACTCTGTTAGACTAGTCTCAAATATAAATTCACCCAACAAAGATTTTAATACAAAATGAACGAAATTTTGTCCAGCTATTAACTTCGTCATTTTTTATCCAATTATGACCAAACAAGCTTCAAACTATTTATAATTTAGTCAAGCAGTGGATTAAAGATTTATTTTGTCAATATTAATGTACATTAAGATCATTGCTCTTCATAACTACATTTCCAAAGACTACAAGTTTTACAATTACGCTAAAACGAAAGAGACCAGCATATAGCAGAGGTTCACGCGAAGATGGAGCCCGAGATTAAGTTGGTAATTGCCAACCAGCGCTAGCTCCTCCTCAATTACCATCAACAAAATGGCTCTCCATTATAATACTTTCATGAAAATTAGTTCGTTTGGGAAAATTACTAATTCAAGTGAATATTGCGGTGCTCTTCGATTCAGATAAAAGGACAATAGCTGTTGTCACACAACAAATTCATTCTTCCAGAACTCCGATCATGAAATATGACTAAGGCATTGGTGTTCGACATTCACGAGCTTTCATAGAACTATAAAGACAACATACTATCATATAATGACACTCTTGCCATGGTAGTAGGTCAGCCAAAATATATGAAATTACTTCTGGTGGACCATATAAATTCTGAATTCATGACACAATGTGTCACATTCGTAGATCACTACTACCGGCTAAAGGACAATGGCCTATGTTTGGCCAATTCCATCTTTACGATATCCAAGCCGTAGTTCAACACTGGCCGAATGAGGTAGCCTACCCAAATTGCAATGAACAACTCATGATTAAAATGATAGAAATTATTCAACCAAATCAGCTTGGCTCAATTTATGGGAGATACAACACAAGATCAACAACATTTATCAGGACAAGAATACAAACCCCCACCGATACAATTATCCAACCTCTGATGTAGCTGTGATACTCGTTGCGAATGAGAGCAAACCAACTGATATTTAATCCCGCTCAACTATTTAAGCATATTTCAATTTTTATTTCATATCTGGAGCTTAGGGTACCCACTTCTCCCTTCATAGGGCAATCATTGTTTTTAAAACTTAAGGCCTTGTATATTTCAAAAGCTTTTATATATAATTTATTTTGAACTGCCAATAATTTTCATAGATAATTAATCAACCTACATAATACTAATTAAAATGTTATAACTTTTTAATATACCCATTAACTATTTATTTTAAGTTATATAATATTTATTATATTTAATTTATAACTATATCATATGTTCTTAACTATTATTAGCTGATATTAGTTGCGGAATCACAGTAACCACATTATTTGATAGTTGCAAAGTCACAATAGCCAAACTTTAAAGTTGTATACATTAGTATGTATATTCACTCATGAGGCTAGATCCATAGTTTTCATCAGACTTTTAAAAGGGTACGTGACTAAAAAAAGTTTATAGCCCGTGATTTATATAGGTACAAACATGTATAAACTTTATTGAAAAAAATATTGCACACGTTATAAAATCAAATATATAGTTATATAACTTTAATCATTGATATATTTATTTTCGATCCATTTTATAGATTTCTAGTACCCACACTATTTATTTTACGATTGATTGATTAAAAATCATCCTGTTTGCCAAAATCCTCGTACCCATGTATGATAATCCCGTCTTCTTCTAAGGCCCCCAAAACGTTGTTCGTAAAACTGTGTTCTTTTCTGCTCGCCCACTCGGCTTCTGTCCAACCGCAACCGCAACCGTAACGAACCTCTGTGACGTGAAGGATTCTAACGTTAATAGAGTCCGTCATCGGCGCCTTGTCGGTACGTGTGGTTCGATACCTCCTTAATAGAACGCAGCAGAGTGGTCACTCGCTAATCCCCACGGACTCTCCTTGACTTAGGCAGAACCACATACCCACTAGTTCTCATTGTTTCTATAAAACATTTAAAATTAAATCAATCGTCTTTACCCCACGCACATGTTCACGTGTGTTCCACCTCTAGCCACACACAGTCATGTAAGCTGACTAAGCCCGGTGTATATTCAAAGTAAGCACTCTACATGGTCACATACATAAAAACACAAGTCCAGTAATCATGGTCTGAAATTAAAAGAAGACCACAGTAATCCTGATTACAGCTTCAAAAGGAAGGTTGGATGGGGGCCCTCACAGCTCAACAAAGCTGTTAAAATCATTGACACCGGGGTGAATAGTAAATTGGTGGGCCCTGATATATTTTATAAACCCTCTTGTGTCAGTTCAAAACACTCCTGGTCGATTGCTGGATGATAGGAAATGTGGATGTTTGGTCAAATAGGTGAATTAGTGATTTCTATTGGAGCTTATAGTTGAGTATTAGGCCTATACAAGTAGGGGAGAAGAGTTATCCATCTAGGAACACAAGTAATATCGGTTTACATGTTCACCGAGTGGAAACAAGCTTATATTAGTTTCGTAGTGGAGATTAGTTGGGGAGTTACAGTAGCCATACGAGTTAATATTAGTTGCAGAGTTACAGTGGCCACACTAGTTGATATTAGTTGCAGAGTTACAGTGGCCGGACTAGTTGATATTAAAGAATCAAATAGCCAAAGCTATTATATTTGTTTTAGTAAGGGTTTATTTGACTCTAGATATCATATTCTGAAAATTTAAAAATGAAACTCTGACATGGGAATCGAACCCGGGACCTTTGACTTAATACATAAATGCTCTAACCAATGAGCTATTCAGGAATTGTCTCGTTCCTAGGGTCATTCTTCCCTTCTATGTCAATAAACCAATTCATAAACAGTAGATTGATTTTTTTAAGCATTGTATTTTATTTTTGTAATCAATAATATTTATCTCCATGGACAAGGTAACTTAAAGGGTTAGTAACCCCATTAGATTTGGCCAGAAAATATTAAATTTTATTATAGAGGACATTAAATGTTTAACAATAATAATAATAATAATAATAATATTTAGCACCGCGTCTTACTACCCGTTCGGGTTATACGCTTTAAGTACTAATTACTCTAATGGATTATGAATTGGGAAGGTTGAATTAGAGGAAGTGAACCCCCATTTTCGTGGAGGGAGAGTGGAAAATCATTTAGGAAAAACCACCTCCAGTTCACCCGACCGAGATTCGAACCTCGATCTCCCCGTCCTCAGCAGTCGAGCTCAACACGACAAGTGCGCTAGCCAACTACGCCACTGAGGCGGGTAAAATGTTTAACACACTAAGCTAAGTTACCTAAAAATTACATTAACTGTATTATATGCATATTTAAAAGAAACCCTTTGTTTTTCCAGTTTAAGAGATCAGAAAGTTAAATGCAATTGATGTTAAAACTTTGATAGAAATATCAGAAATTGTCATGAACAATTAAAAGTCAAGGCCCTATTATAGCATTTACCTATGCATTTGGTAATGAATGGCGTCTCCCTGTAGGATTTTTAGAATAAAAATTTGAGAGCTTTGTTGATCAAACTGAAAACTAATTAATTCATTAAACTTGGTGCAATAATAAATCAAGTAAACCTTAGTGCAAAGTTTATTAAGTGAGTACATCTTAAATACGATTATTTATTAACAAGGAACATACTATCTCTTGGCTTTAAGCACAGTAACATTACTGTAGGAAGAACATTTAAAAAAATACAAATATATTTTTTGAGGTCAACATTAATAATATTTTAATAAATTATTAGTATTTATTTATTCATATTGATACTATATACCAATAGGGAAGGTTTTAGATCATGGATGGAAAAACTATGGCACGCGAAACACGATTCGTGTTGTACGCCGACATGAAAAAACTAAAATTAATAATCATACTTTTCCAAGTTTGGTATAATTTTTTGAAGTCAACAATATTTTTACAGCCATGTCATTGCCATGTCGTACAATGTCTTGTCTTAGTGAACTTTATTTAAAGTCAATGGTTATAGATCATCCTGTCTCGTATCTAAGTGCATCTTGTGTGCTGTTGAAGACAAGTTATAAACCGATGATAACTATCTTGACTAACTAAATACAACAACATATTTCGAACTATAATAGAAAATATTAAACATATTTTTTATTTTAACATATATATTTATATAAATTAAGTGTCCTTTTGTCACTGAAGGTACTTCTTATAATGTTTTTACTTCAAGTAATTGAAATTAATATTGTCTAAGACACTCACTTTGAGAATTTAATAAATTTTCCTTCTTTAAAGTTTAGACATCACTAAAATATTTACAATTTGATTTGAGTAAATCAGTACATTTAATAATATTCAAAAAGTGACCTGGTTATCTAGGGGCAAGGTGTCAAACTTCTGTGCTTGGGGTCCAAGGTTCAATCCTCGGTCCCAGTACAGATTTATCTGATTGCCAAACCCTTCCTTCACCTCTAACAAGACGTGTATCAATCACAACTTGTGAATGAGTGAAATGCTGGACCTCCACCGTGGTTCGGATTCCACATTAGTATGCAGGTCCTCCATTTCATCTCACAATCACCCTACCATTACACATTAGCGTGTGTATAACTCGAACGTGTAGTAAGACGTGGTACTACTACTACTACTACTACTAATAATAATAATAATAATAATAATAGTGATATTAAACAATTTTTTAATTTTAAATATTCGTCAATTAACGTAAATAAGAGGTGGCAAGTTTTGACATCCCTGTTTTAGATCATATGACTTGACGCGTGAATACATAAAAGTAGTTTTAGTAGCTTTTGTAACGGTTAGCGTATGTAAGAAGATACTGTATTTAGCTATAAATATAAGTGGATCTTCGCTATCGGTAAATTTTCCCTCAGAATATTAAATGAGTTAGTATTTGTTGCTTTAAAAGTAGAGCTTTAATACATTAACATATATTAATTAACTTCATGTTAAATTATATCTTAGAAAATAGTATTTATTAAATCCAATATCGATTATTGTTACATTAAATTAATATCGACTCAGTCAGTTAAATATCCCTCAAATAAATATTACACGGGGAGTCTCGAGATATGACACGTCTATTGACACTAGGAGAGAAGTAGGCTAATATTTGTAGGACGGATCACGGACCGTCAGGGGCACACAATCAAAGTGTGATTCAGAAAAGAGGAGAGGGGTAAAACCCTCTAAGCTTCATGGGATCATAGAAGAACGAATGGAGGAGGGAACAGAAAAAAAATATATAGATCTGTGAACGCAAAAATCTGCAAGATAACATAAAAATCACGTTCTGGAGATAAAGGTATATAGTTTTTTTTTAGGAAGCTTTTGGTTCTGGAAACGTTTATGTCTTAAACGCCGTGAGGGGTTGTGATAGAAGCATGAAATGAAGGGAAGGGGAAGGTCCTTCATATCGTGGACTGCTAAACCCCTGCCTGCGTGGGGTTTAATGGTGGTGTGTTCGCTGGGTGCACCCCTTCCCCCTTTTTTGCTTGTGACGGAGAGAAACAAGGATCTAGGGAGAGGTGGAAATGGTTGACGAGAACTGGATGCTGCACATGAACAAGGGTAATATGGTCTTGTCTCTTGCGCAGAGCTCTGCTATGAAGGGACTCGGTTTAGACATTAACTGTATTTTAAAGAGATTACAGGATATTTTTCTAAATTGGGGCAGTTTTTATGCTGCCCCTCTCTTCCTACCTTCCCCCACACCTTGTAGGTTGACTGCATGTTTAAACTGATAGCTTACGGATCAGAAAGGTAGAACTTAGAGGAAATGTACCTAAATTGTTTAGAGGAAAAATATAATTTTTTTTAAACATCTCAGTAGAACATGCTGGGGTTTCGACCTTGACTTTAACATCAAGGGCGTTTAGGTTCATTTTGTAAACACGATTATTTTATCAAAATAATACTCAATATAATACTATCTGTCTCATCTCCCAAACCCATGAACCTGTAGTCGGCCTCCTTAACCACTCAACTACCGCGATGAACAATGGCAGAGCTTGAATCTCCGTTGCTCTCTTCTCTGTCTCCACTGCAGTGACGTCATCTGAAGACCAAGTTCCAAGTGGTGCCATCTGTGAATGTCATCAGCTACTGAAATGACAGCCCTGCGGGTAGTACCATAGGCGCCCCACCCTCTCCTATCCCTGCCCCTAATGTATTGCTTTACACATGACTTTTCAAAGTAAAACTCTGAGCGCCCTTTTGCCCTTTCCTCGCAGAGCACAAAGAGAAAGGTAGGGGAGTGGGAGAAGGCATTCTCCCCGACTTCTGTGACAACTTATATCCCCCAACCACCCCACCCAAACCAACCCACCTCCTTTTAAAACAAGAAGACGTTTCTCTACCCCTCACAGATGGAACTTTCTGGAAAGAGATGTTGCCAGTTGCTCGTAATTAAAATGGCTCTGTCCACACTTAAACAAAAATACCCACCCACCAGTCTTCGCCCTCTGCTCGGGGCTGTTGAACTGAGATATTGACAGTTTGTGGTAGCTTCGAGTTGACTTGGTTGTCTTGATGAGTGTTTTTTAATTATGAGTTTGGTTTGCTTACAAAAGTAAATAGGTGTAAGGCTAGTATTTTATTTAACCCCAGGGGTATGTCATAATACGTAATAATATGGGTAGCTCGGTTGCTAGAGCAGTGACGAACAAAACTAATATTGCGGTGTGTACTAGTTCCTATCATTTTCACATAACTATCACTATACTCATTATAAAAATCTTATCTATATAATATAGTATTGTAATTTTGTTAATTAATAACTAAGATATGCATTCTTAGCGTTTTTGTTACATTTTTAAATCAATAAATCATGTATAGAACCTATCACTTTTGTGAGGAAAAAAAGTATGACATATTTTACAAATCTACATTATGAATTACGGGTAACTTTTATGAAGCCAAAATACTATCTCAAGTCAGACTCTTTATAAGTTAGAGAGTATTTGTTTCCACGTGGGAATTAATGATCTGAACGTTATATTTAAACAAGTCGATGATACATGCTGATGACATCAATAATCGACAATTTGGGCTACATGGCCCACCCATTGTGCCATGGAGCCCTATTTCTGGTTTAGGGTAACTTTATCTTGCTATAAAATATAGATAACTGTAGATTCTATTTGTAGAGTGTTCCGCTTTGAAATAGTAAGAATCGTGGTCTTGAATAATTGAAATTTAAAAAAAAAGGAAGAAGACTGAAACAGTTTTTTCTTGAATTAATTAGTAGACTCTCAGACGAAGAACAGAATTATTTGTCACTTTGTAGGAATAAATTGTGTAATAGGTATTTACACAGGTGCGTCTAATTTAAATAAATGTAAGAGAACGGAGGGGATACTTCTTTTGTTCGACTAACAAAAAGTAATCTAGTCATTTTAATAAATTTAAGGTAAAAACACAACATTAGTCTAAAATAGGAGTTTCATCCGAAATTATTAAAACTAAACACAAGCTTTCTTATCTGTGAATGTTTTATAAAAACATCGGTGTATAGTTAAAATTAATATTCTATTTCGAACATTTTATATTTTCTTTAGTTTTCTTCCCTTGTGTTTGTAGAATATCTTACTGACTGACCTTGATGTGAAATGTTAGACAAGATCTAGTTGAGAAAATAATCGTGTTTAAGCTGATAGGTAGCCATAAATGCTAGAAATCTTCTATTACAATGGCATAAAAATAAGTTATAATTAGTTTAATATATTTACACACAGACTATACATTAAATTATGATAAGTAGCCAAAATTAAGCAGTGGTCTAATAATATGTTTCAAATTAAATAATCATCACCTATATTAGTAAATTAAAAATATTTATTTATAACTAAAGTTTTACTTGCGTCGGTGGGCACGTGAACTAAACGTTAACCAAGCTCATCTAGTCTTGTTTGTCTGTGTAAAGGATGTCTGGTTAGAATCCCGAATAGTAGTACCAAAAGTGACTTATTTTATCAGTTTTTTCCACTCTCTTTTCATGTAAATTCAGTTAAATTTGCTTTAAATGTTACCTTTTTAATTCATACATTAATTATAGTAGTTAAATGCTGATAGCTTGGACTTGTACGACGTGCTGAAAAAGTGGTAGGCCTATTAGAAGCTTTCGATTTACTGGCTTGCTGCATTGGGTATTTAGAAAACTAATATATATGTGGATAGTCATAGAACAAATATTTTAGAAATCATCAGAAATAAATAGAGTGCAGGTAACTTTAGTGAAATACCAGTGCATAGATCAACCCCACATTTACTAAAATTGACCCATTTGGTCAAAATTGAAATCTGTTAAACAAGTGGCTGGGAATAGGACAATGTTCATATAGATTCAGTACCTTGTTGAAGTATCAGATCTGGTCTTCTTATGCATATCCGACTATATCTACTTTATAAAGCTACGATAATATTTATTTTTATTGTATTTATTTGAGAAATTTAACATGCACTTTCTGAACCGACTGATTATATCAGCACATTATTTGTAAACTAAATCAAGTCTAGAATAGACAACACTCAGCCCCCGGTCATCACTGTTAGAAAGAAAGTCCACATTTCACCAATGATACATTTCTAGGCCATGCCATGAATTGAACCCGGGACCCCTAGCTCAGTAAACATACATGCTCTACCGACTAAGCTGTGGTTTCACACTGTGAGAATATTAATCTACAAAGCCTTGTTCAATACACATTTTTAATACTGTTGTTTCCAACTCATTATTATTTCAAAGAGTTCATTTGAATCTAGGTAATGTCCTTTAACCAGTTTCCTACATTCTTGCCTGTTATTACCGCTTTTCAACCTCGTTATCTATTCCTTCATTTTATTTTGGTATTATCTTGGGTTCTATGTGGAGTGGCCACGTATTGACAGACCATCATTTTGACGAAAACTGAAAGATTACTTTGTAAACATCTACGATGGATTTGAAACGATTCCAGTTCGTTTTGTTTCGAAATTACCTTGTTTCCCAAGGGAACACTTTGTATTCTAGAGCAATCAACTTATTGTGTGACAAGGACAGATGGGTAGAAGAAGGAGGTTTTGTAAGTTGTGACCTTGGTTGTATTATTAATTTGAAAAATTCAAATAAGATATATGTTTACGTTGAACAACCATATTTCTTTATAAATAAATTTCAATGTTTGGATAGTGAGCTAGATTATAAAAAAAAGTAGCCTCGTACGGACTAATTATTCATGCAATTTATAAATAAGTCTAACAACTACCTTCACCACGCTTTAATTGTATTAGCTAAAACTTTCTTTAATTTTATGAGTTTCTTATAAATAATTTTTAATAAGATTATAAGTAAAGGCTTTCAGCTAATATCGTGATTTTAGACAAGCCTTTAGAGTAAACGATCCCAGTGCACCAATATGATGAATATTTTTAAATATTTCAAACAAAAGTTACTGAAGCTTGTTTATGATTCAAACGCTCGAAGTATTAAAAAGTGATGTTGGAATGTCAAAGACACATAACATTTTAATTTCTGATAAATTCTTGCAATTAATAAATGCGTTGATCATAAAACTTTGTCTTTACTTTTAATGAATGCGTTGATCATAAAACTTTGTCTTTACTTTGTACTATACATATTATTGAGTTCTTGCTTGGGTTAACATCTTAAATCCAAACCACAAACTCCCACTGTAATCAGGAGGTCCCAAGTGCTGATATATAAATATGATAGGTGTTGTGTTGTGTGTACAGACATTCAATGCAAATAAAGGTTATTAGTGCCTTGGGTCCACTGGATCAGTTGAAACGTAACAGATTTATGTTAGTTTTTACATAATTTCTAGAGCAAAGTTTTCAGAAAGACGTATTGAGCTTCACCTTTACTCACTTTCTTGAACCTAGGTAACAATATCTATTGTTTTGTTGTTTTTAGAATTTACGATCCTGAAATAAATCTTGCAGTTGAGAACAGGACAATCTCACAAGATTTCTCCTACACTGAGGTGCAGTTTTTAAGGGAGTGAAAGTGACATTGTCCGATTTCCTTTTAGGAAGGTGAATTGATCAAGTGAAGTGGGCCCACTTATTGGGGCTGCGGGGGTAACAAGAGACTTGCGGTAAAACCATCAACCAGAATGGAAGTGTGATAAGCATTTTCTTTTTGGTAGCCAAACAATATGAAGGTGACAATCACTTTTACTAGGTTTTAGCATAAATCATACAGAGGATTAATAATTCACAAAATTCTGATCACAAATATTTCAATAAATCAACCTAAATTAATAACTATTGTATTAATTTTATATATACAATAGCCTCACAAATTAATACGCATTAATATAAGCCCATACTAACGTTGGTAGGATCGTAATTATCTGGAGCCCCAATAATGTAATAAAGCACCGAGAATCAAGGACGATCAAGACGTATACTAAGCCTGTCAGGATCCAAACCGGGGCAGATACTATTCGTGCCGTTATACACTCATACACCACCTTTCGTAGCATTCTATACTGCTTGGGAATTTGAGAATTCCAACAAAAAGTTCTTAGAAGTCATTCGGTCAAATACCGGTGCTCCAGTGGACTTGGAAATGGCAACGGAACAGACCCAATTATATCAATAATTTGTGTGTAAACAGTTACAGGATATTAACCACATCAATGGTCACGTGGCTAAGGCATCATTCTCATCTAGTCCGGTTCATTTGTGATGGGGAGATTGGACTTTTAATCATGGTTGGGGTAATGAAATTAGTTTTCCTAGATGTTTTTAAACTCTCCCTCCACGCAAATGTGGGCACACCTTATTTTAACTCTACTTTTCTAATGCCTATTCCATTAGTGTAAGCTGCGAACATCTCAGACGAGGAGTAATGCTTGGGTGATTTTGAACACAATATGATATTAATCTTTTGTAGTAGTTTACGTGGGTCACTCGGTGTCAGAACCAAGGTCTCTAGCGTCCCATTCCTTTCAATAAATGAGGTCTCGTATCTTAACTCTAAATATCCATTCACAAGACCACGGTGGCCATCATTCAACATGTCAGAATTCTTGAAACCTTCAATAACAAAACATTTGTGAAAATACATTACCAAATGAATGTATTGATCTTGAGAAGAGTTAAAAAAAAAATTCATTTTCGACTGCAACATAAATGTTTTTGGATCATTTTGTTGTCTTGTGTCTCCTGCCTGGGAAACATTGAACATGGTTGGTTCTTTGTAAGTCCTGAAACTTTACTATACAAATAAATACTTTAATGGATGGATTTTGATAGGTTTTTATTTAACTGCAATAGTATGTTGATATATCTACTTATACGGCCAGTGAAATATTAACTCTTAAAATAGAAAACCTTGTTTATACCGGTGTAATAAGTTATTTACATTCATCCCGTTTAAACCATAGTAGTGCCAAGAGTTGAAGGATTGTTTAAAAAAAATATTTTTAATCAAAGTACTAAAAACATGGTGATATATTGTTGTTTTAAAACAAGTGTCGAATGGGTAACTTTAAGAGAATACATAGTAAATAAGGCCCATTCTCTCTGAGACGCCAAATAACCCCTGTAGAGTATCTACCTGTTGTCCCCTGCTATGTATGCACCCCTCGACACAAATTAAGGGGGGGGGAGAGAAAGAAACACCTTCATTCACCGTTTGTTTTTTCAGACACGTCCCATATGCTTGTTGAAAGCTGGGAGCTGGGGGTAGCCGCGTGTATTAGCATATAAATTGGCACCATGATGAAGGGGGTTTAGCACCTCATCCCTCCCTCCCTCACATTGGGTGATGGGTCGCGATGGATTAGAGGTAGGAGGAAGATTTTGGTAGAGTCTGGGTTGTGTGACAGAAGAATTGATGCCTAAATAAGATATGTTTTTTAGGCGAAAAGAACTAGCACAGATATCGGAGAAAAGTTATGTTTTGTCCCGTTCCCAGTGCACCCACAGTCAGGGAGTCCTACTTCAAGTCCAGTCTATGTGAGGATCTGGAATAATTAAATCAATAAGTATGGGTGCTAGAATGAGATAGTTAGTGCGACATGTTGCTATCTTTGGACATATTTTGAATATTATTTGATACATCCTTCTGTAAATTAAAACCACGATACAATTGCAGGGGTCTCGGTTATTTTTTGAGTGTATTATTTGATCCCTAGAGCCTTAAACACTGAGAACCTGCTACCCATGGTCAGTCAGCACTCCCACATGAGCCATAGGTAATTAGTCTGCTTGTTTACATGAGCCTTATTGGACAAACATATACCTTGTTCTCCCTCTCCCAAACTTCCTGATCCCACGTGGCTACTCGTCTACATCAACCAACAGCTGTATAAAATAAACAATGGACGTAACAGGTAACTTCTGTATTGGCTTGCACCACCTGGGAGGTCGGGTAAGCATCGTGTACCACCTGGGGATTCGGGGCAGGTGTTTGTACCACCTGGTGAGTAGGGACAAGTACTTCTACAATCTATGGAGTAGGGGCAGGTGTTCATACAAATTGAGGATTAGGGGCAGGTGTTTGTACCACCTGGTGAGAAGGGACAAGTACTTCTACAATCTAGAGAGCAGGAGCAGGTGTTCATACAAATTGGGGATTAGGGGCAGGTGTTCATACAAATTGAGGATTAGGGGCAGGTGTTCTTACCAGTTGGGTAATAGGGACAGGTGCTTGACATTGGTCAAGAGTGCTAAGGCTGCTATTGTAAAGCACCTCAGAGGACTTCAACTGGAGTATAACTAGGCAGGAAGGAAGTCTTTCAAATTTAACTTTTATTAAAATATAACAGGCGTGTTAATCAAATAAATAATAGCCCCCTAAATCATCTTCTAAAAACTGAATAATCACCACAATTAAGTATGACGTTAAAAATAGTCTTGATTAACGCATTTTTTTAAAATCTTTAAATAGAAATATGACGAAACTGTTACATATTATAGAAATGATTACCAGTATATGATTGGTAAGCCTGTTAGTTTTCTAAGTAATAAATCGATACACTTAACTATAATCGCATAATCGTGCATCAGATTCGTTTTGAGAAAAAAAAATTCTCAGCAAGACTTATTCAAATTGTGTTTTGATTTAAAAAAATACATATGTATATTTAATTTTTTATTTGCTCTAAAATCTGTTTTAGTTGATAAAATTTGTTTAATTTACTTTTCTAAAACAATGATTACTATGTATTTGATTTTTTATATTTGACTTAAAAAAGATAACATATTTTATTTATAAATATTCTTGTTTTAGAGAAGTCACTGAGGCAAATAGCAACGTCATGAAGTTTGATCCAGCCGTGTCACCACAGCTCGGTAGGCTTACATCTACTCTTCGTGAACCAGTGAGATATAAATCAGGAGTTAATCATTTACCCCACTTTTATTATTCAGTGTATGACTAAACTTGACATTGCAAACAACAATAACAGATACGATCACAGGGTGTACCTTAAAAATGTACGTCAACGGTGATACTCAATTTAACTCTTTAAATTATTAGGCTACTACATATCCTTCACTTCTCAGGCTCTTAGCTTTTTGCTAGTGTCTATGAAACTATCCTCCCCCTCACTCTCCCCTCCCCCCAAATTGTCAGGTGACGGGGAAAAAAAAATTGAATTTTGAATTAAACACATCTGAGTGGATTCAAAGTCCAGGATGACCTTAAAACATCACTTCTTTGAGTGTTAAATTTAAAATTATTTAGTAGATATTCCGTACTCCCTCTTACGGATAAAAGTTATTTCCTTTCTTCACCCCATATTGCTCTCCGGATCCACCCCTACCTTCAACAGACCAAAATAAACACCATTAAAAAACAGAAATTGAACATCAGTTCCCCAACATCGGCAAGTTTGTTAGTAAAACATTTGTTCCAGATTGTTCTAAGAAAATAATTGTTTGTTCAAATTTGATTCATAAATGAAATGTTTACGTTTGATTTTATTTATTTATGGCTCGTCTACAAACCACATACCCACTTGTCTGACTCGTAATTTATACAATCACAAGCTTACTCGTGATTACGTTCCTCTTAAATTCAAAATAGTCATTCGACAACGAAAAATCTTAAGAGGTAATTTCCACCAATAGAAATTAGGACAAGTTAACCGCTGAAGAAAGTAATAAATATAACAGACTATGCCAATAGAATAATTTAAATAATGATCAATAGAGCATTCAAATAAATAAACTGGTGACCTGGCGGTCTAGGGGTAAGGTGCCAGACATCTGTGCTGGCGGCCGGGGTTCAATCCTCGGTCCCGGCACAGATTTATCTGATTTCCAAACCCTTCCTTCACCTCTGACAAGACATCTTGTGAATGTGGGGAATGCCAGGCCTCACCGTGGTTCGGATTCCACGTTAAACTGTAAGGTCCTCCATTTCATCTCACAATCACCCTACCATTACACATTAGCGTAAGCGCGTATAACCCGAACGGGTAGTAAGACGCGGTGCTAATAATAATAATAATAATAATAATAATAATAAAATAAATGAACAAATGTTTTGTTATTACAAATATGTAGATTATGGTTTTGTTTTATTTATTATTTTTAATAATAATAATATTATTAGTATTAATACACAGTACGAAAATAAGCGCGCTCTTATTTCATGGGTATTGAGTATTAAATGTAATGTAACCTCTCACAGCTACCTAAAAACATAAACAACCCACCCGTATTTTGAAAAGAACTTTAATTTATGTTAAATTAAAGTCAACATCTATTTGGGAAGCTCTTGTTTCTGATACATTTGGTGATAATCATAACCAACCTGTATTAACATTTTGAAAACAATATTAAATTATTATTGCACCTAAATTTCGCCTAGCGCACATCCTATGAAACTATCATTGAATTCCATTTTTAAAACTTAAGTGCCACACAAAAAGAATATAGAAAAGTCAAAGAGCAGACATACCCCACCATAGACAATAACTACACTATTAAAGCCATTCATATTAATGTTTTCAAACGTCCATCACTTCATATTTTAAAATAAAACATTATAAACTATTTAATTATTGTTTTTAATAGTTAATTGTAAATGTAATATTATACGATATATTATTGTCAAGAAAATAAAATGTTCTCCTAGATTATTTAAATATGTATTGATTTTATCGGATTATGGTGGTATGATCATTTGTTTCTGATTGGATGAACGTAAGCAAACGTAACTACGCACTCGCAAGAGATGAACAATGTTCAGTTCCGACGTACGATTGTGTTTGGTGTATTATTTTAAACAGTCAAAATTACTTAATTGCGAGTCCGATAAGCGGGTGCGTTGGGTTGTAGACCTAGTATAGGCAAAAGACTGAGAAAGCAGTACAATCTAAAAGTTTCTGTCAATGTATGAATAGTAATTAGTAAACAATAAAATATAGAATGTAACATACAATATATCCTTGTATATACAGACGTGAGTTGTAAGATTTTATGTTTTTGCAGGGCCTATATTCCATTCTCTTATGATTAAATGATCTTATGTTTTTAGTGTATTTTTTTTATTTATAATTGTATCATTGACTTCAAAGCTTTACTATACATTTCTAAACCCAATCTATCAATTAATAAATGTATAACGTTATATTAAAGTTATATCATATATTTGTGTGTTTGTTTGTATATGTGTATTTTGTGTGTTTAAGGATATGTGTGTAGGCGCTATACAGTATCTCCAAAACCAATATACCTAGAAAGCTTAAATCCTATTAATACAATATACGAATTAAATATTGTTTGCCTGTGTGTTATTCAATCACGCCTAAATCACTCTTGAGTTTTAGGAAACATGGACAGCAAAAAATGCCAGGAGTGCAGTGGGATGGATCTAAATACCCCAATAATTCTTAAATATTTGAAATTTCTAATTGGAGATGGTTGAAATGGGGGTGTCTTAGTATGTTTTCTAAAAAAGTCCAAAAAACGAAAATCGAATATAGCGGACTCAAAATAGCCGATAGAATTAGGCCAAAAACGTTGAAAATTAATTATTTATTTTTATAAACTGTAAACTGTTACAGTACTATGTAATGTTAATTTGTTTTAAATATTTAACAACAAATTATTAATACTCTGCCATTCTTATTTCTTTTTTACTAGCAACAATAAGCAACAGATCCAAATATTGTGTATATAGAAGTTAATCTTTAAAATAAATGTCAGCTTTTGACACATTTTTAGATTCTATTTCTATTCTGACATTATGTTTTTAGTCACCCTACTTTTAATGTTTTGTAACACAATTTAAAACAATAAATTGTTATTATTAAAACATAAATTAAGATTTGGTTGCTGTCCCTTTGGTTAATTTTATATAAAACTAGCTGAAATGCCCATTCTTTGAATATCTGCAATTCTATTTGAACAATTATTATATTTAAAGCATAGTTAGTGGTTCTGTGCCCTAGACCTGCCTGCCACATTTCTGTTTTATACCACACAAAGAACCTGTTAATATTAGTTAAGAAATGTTTAACCCCCTTCCTTCATTTAAACAACTGCTCCATATAAATTTTAAAATATCGAAATTACTGGATTCACTGGAGTGGTACATTTAGTTTCTTGCCAAATCTCAATTTCAAACCCCAATTGAGGCTTTTATCTATTATAATCCCCTCTCATTTCCTCATGCCCATTTTGAAATTCCAAATTATTTTATGTAGTATTTTGAAGTAACCTATAATGTACAACTATGCCATATTTTGGTCTTCTATCTATTCTATAAGTGGGAAAATTATTTATGAGTGAGTAGGTGAGTGAAAGATTTTGCTTTTATATAGATAAAATATATCCTCCAACCCCAATTCCACAGAGTCTCTTTTAAAAATTAGAAATTTTTATTTGTATGGAGTGGTTCCTTCGACTTCCTGCCTAGTTTTCCCAGCATTGTAAGACGTTTTAATCATTTTTTAAACTTTTTACACAACTACTTCCAGTTTACCAATCTTAAACTTGAAATTTCATAAGTTAAGAATGGTTTTATTATCTGGAATGGTAGCCCCCCTACTTGCCTACCAAATTTCAATTTTCTACCTTCCCTTAAACGTTTTTTATAAATAANTTTGAAATTTATGTAGTTTTTCTAAGTATTCTCTGATGTACAACTTTGCCAAATTTCAGCCTTCTAGCTATTCGGGAAGGGGGAAAACCACCGAAATTCTTAGGCCACCATTTATAAAGTGTTAGTATTAGCATCGCATCTTACTACCCGTACGGGTTATACGCACTGACGCTAATGTGTAATGGTAAGGTGATTGTGAGATGAAATGGAGGACCTACAGTTTAACGTGGAATCCAAACCAGAGGGGAGGCTTGGCATTCCACACATTCACAAGTTGTGATTAATACACGATTTATAAATTAACGTAGTTTTTCTAAATGTTCTTTTATATACAACTATTCCAAATTTCCGCCTACTAACTATTCGTGAAGTGTGAGAAATAGTTATTAGCGAGGAAGAGTTTTTAAAGTTTTTACACCCCCATTAAACAAACTTTAAACTTAAAATTTCAGAAGTTAGGACTGTCTTTATTATATGGAGTGATAACACTACCTGCGAGAAAAATTTCAATTTTTTTCCTTCTCTTAGAATTTATTTTAAATCTCTCCCCCCACCCCCACACCCCACCCCCATTTCACTATTCCCATTTTGAAATGTTCTTAGTTTTTGTAAGTACCCTCTGAGGTACTACTATGCCAAATTTTACCCTTATAGCTATAGAGAAAGTGGGAGAATTAAAATTAGTGAGTAGGCTTTTTTTATTTTGAACCACCCCGCACCCCTATTTTCCTAGCATTAAACTTAAAATTTCATAATTTATTACCGGTTTTATTATCTGGATTAGTACCCTTACTTTACTGCCGAAATTACATTTTCTACCTTCCCTTAAAGGATTTTTTTTTTAAATTAATAGATTCCCCAAAATCCCACCACCTTAGTTTCCAAAGTCCCATTTTGAAATTTACTTAATTTTGCTAAGTACTCTCTGATGTACAACTATTCCAAATTTCAGCCTTCTAGCTATTCAGTAAGTAGGATAATTAGTGATTAGTGAGTGGGTGAGTGAGATCTTTCACATTTATAGAAGGTGAAGATAATAAAATAATAAAGCTAGGCCTACTTGATATATTCCCGGTGCAAAGAACGGATACACCAGCAATGCAGTATAATATTATACGTGTAAAAACACATTTCCTAATTTGAATAGATGGATATAGGAAAGTATTGATCTTTAATTAATTATTTTTTGAGCTAAATTTATTCACCCACTCAAAGTACGCTAACCATCCCTATCCTGAGATAGATCTATCCAGTCCGCCCCTCACTAAATCCTATCACTTTCAGGTCTATTCTGATTTTATCCTCCCATCTGCGTCTAGATCTTCCCAATGTTCGGGAGAGGGGGAACCACTTAAGAATAAACACCCTTAATACACTCGGCCGGGATTCGAGTTTCAACCTCCCCATTATCAGCAAACTATACGTGATGAGCTTGAAGTTTATTCCATGTGTTGGTAATAAGTAAATCTATGAATAATTTATAAATACTTTTTTACTATTGTAAATTTCTATACTTTAGTTAACAAATTAATATAAGGTCTGTTTATGATAGGTTTATCTACCTGGATGACAGTTGAAAAATCATATGTTTTAATTTTGAGTTGCCAACACTTGTAAAAGATCAATGTTTTGCTATAAATATTAAGTTTTTTAATTACATGTTATATTTTACATTTAAAATTACGTAAACTTAAGTTTTCATACACTGTTTCATAATTTTTAATAAGTTCTTTTTAACCAATCCGAAACAATTTTTAAACATAATTAAAAGCACTTATTCTCCGTTTTGGAATATTATCTAGGATGTGCATACATTAATATATTTTAATACAGGCATCGTATTTACTTGGAAAAGATAAAATACTTGTCATTTTTCATATATATAATAAATTATTTTATGATTATTTTATTGTATTTCGAAATATTTTACTCCATATCATATTTGTATCCACTGCGTGGGAGCATCATTGTAAAGAACTTGTTTCCGTCACGTTCAATCGCATGGTTTAGATCCGTCGCTCGCCATTTTGAAGCTATGGTAGTTAGACCTTTAGTGAAAATGATCGCAGGATGGTTCAGCAAACATAAACCACGAATTAATCCTCGAAATGGATCGTGAATTTCAACAAATCAACAAAACAACTTCTTCGTGTGTTTCTAAGCGCGTGGATAGCAAGCGCTCGTCCAATCAGTCCGTGTATAAAACATGTGAATGAAGTTGTTACAGCTCGAGGAGATGAATGGGGCCGTCCCTCCTTTGATGTGAGTCGCTTGCTACCCCACGCAAGGGCCAGGCTAAACGTCAGCAGGCTCACATTATTATGACCGGGGCGCTTTTATTTTCATCCCGGTACCGTCCCAGACAAAACACACACAGGAGACGACGTCCTTTGAGGGAGGGCTAGGACGCTCGGCGTCGAGATCAAATCAGCCATGTTAATACGAGGGTGGGTTGGCTAGGAGGTTGAAAAAAGGGTGGAGCTGGGTGGAGGACGCCCAATTTATGCGCAAAGAGAATGGTAAGTGCTGGAACGCCAGCGTCTATTTACAACTCTCGTGTTGCCACGGAACTTGTTTCCCAGGACCTCGGGGAAACATCAAACAAAGAGGGGAAGTTTCTGTTTGGGGAGTTCAGTTTTAAACGCTTCAACTTTATTATTTTATCGTCAAGTTGTTTTTCACAATTACTAGTCATGCAACATTTTCCAGCAGACATGAATTAAGCAGACATGGAACTATAAATTCAGCTTGAATAAGTTATTGTTTCTAAAGAATTAAACATGAAAACCCAAACATATAGAAAATTCTTACATACTTAACCTAATATAACAAATATGACAGTGAATATTCAATTACCGTAGCGTGAGAACTTGTAGGTTTGTATGTATCTCAGCTTCCCTGTCCACTCAGCCAGTGAGAAACCAAACAGATGTTAAGTTCAAGTCACATCTTTAGGTTAAAAGTTATTTTCACTCATTCTAATTTATTTTATAAAAGGGTGACCTGGCGGTCTAGGGGTAAGGTGTCAGACTTCTATGCTGGCGGCCGGGGTTCGATCCTCGGTCCCGGCAAAGATTTATCTGATTACCAAACCCTTCTTTCCCCTCTGACAAGACATCTTGTGAATGTGAGGAATGCCAGGCCTCCACCGTGGTTCGGATTCCACGTTAAACTGTAGCTCCTTCATTTCATCTCACAATCACCCTACCATTACACATCAGCGTAAGTGCGTATAACCCGAACGGGTAGTAAGACGCGGTGCTAGTAATATTCTATAAAGTCATTTTATTTTATTATTTGACTCATATTTCCATAATGTTATGATCAAATAAGTTAATATATTTTGTAATTTATCAAATAAAAATTTTAATAAACACTAAATACATTATTTTAAAACATAGAATTACTTATATGAACCTGCGTTCAGTTATATCACAAATATATAAATATATTATTTTGGTGGATTTTGTTGTGTAAGGGGTCTAAAAAAGGTTCAGTTGAAATTAATTCCATTGTTATTAATTAAATTTTAAACCTTTATAATCACGAGGTAACGGGAGGCGTGTAGTCATGAAAGGTCAGAGTTTCACAAGCTAAAACTAATTTAAATTTTCACTTTGTGATTTCTAAATATATTTTTCCCTCGAAATGTTATTGGTTAAAAATATTAACCCTACGAGAATATAGATTTCTTAAAAGTAATATTTTTTTAATGAGATCTTAAATATACTTTTGATGGTAAAAAAATACTCTATTATCACATGAAAGCCATTTATTATTTTGGTAATAATACTCTTTCGGAGTGAAAAATATATTATTAATGCTAAGGTTGACTTGAAACTAAAAACAAGCTTAACGAAAAAACAAACATAGCCTCGAATGAATATGTAAAAGACGACTTATAAACTAATTTAATTATGTTGATATTCTTGGAATAATTTTCCAATACCACCATCGACCTGGTTTATAATCAATACAACCCATTCCAAAGTTTCATAACATATGTAGTGGTCCGGATACCTCATACATGGGAAGTAATGAATGAGTCTTTAATTTGACGGGTGCGACAAATAATCATAGTGATAAAATATTGGCTAGAATTAAAATGGCATTTAGCAATCGGCATTATAAGTGAACAAATATATACAAGCATAAGTAACGCCTTTAAATGTCCAAATATTCTTTAGCATGCTAGGAAGTCTTCCAAGCCATTAATACACTTATTTCGGATCATCAGTCAATAATTTAAAGTAATGGAAACTGACGTGGGGGGCTGTGGTTTGTTGACTGTTACTCAGATAGTGCTACTCCTGACGGAAATATTGGGTTCTTGCTCGGGCACCATGATGGTATACCTTCTGGTGTTGTGTTATATCGGTTATCATCTATAGGGTACACTTACTAATGCAAGTGTTGGGTGCGGCTCTATGTAACCTATCTAGTACATTTCCTGATAAATGTGTTGGGGGATCGGGTGCTCTTTCCCCCAGATAGTAAACACCCTGATACAAGTGTTGGGGGATCGGGTGCTCTTTCCCCCAGATAATAAACCTCCTGATACAAGTGCTGGGGGATCGGGTGCTCTTTCCTCCAGATAGTAAACCTCTTGATACAAGTGTTGGGGGATCGGGTGTTCTTTCCCCCAGATAGTAAATCTCCTGATACAAGTGTTGGGGGATCGGGTGCTCTTTCCCCCAGATAGTAAACCTCCTGATAAAAGTGTTGGGGGATCGGGTGCTCTTTCCCCCAGATAGTAAACCTCCTGATACAAGTGTTGGGGGATTGGGTGCTCTTTCCCCCAGATAGTAAACCTCCTGATACAAGTTTTGGGGGATAGGGTGCTCTTTCCCCCAGATAGTAAACCTCCTGATACAAGTGTTGGGGGATTGGGTGCTCTTTCCCCCATATAATAAACCTCCTGATACAAGTGTTGGGGGATTGGGTGCTCTTTCCCCCAGATAGTAAGCCTCCTGATACAAGTGTTGGGGGATTGGGTTCTCTTTCCCCCAGATAGTAAACCTCCTGATACAAGTGTTGGGGGATTGGGTGCTCTTTCCCCCAGATAGTAAACCTCCTGATACAAGTGTTGGGGGATTGGGTGCTCTTTCCCCCAGATAGTAAACTTCCTGATACAAGTGTTGGGGGATCGGATGTTCTTTCCCCCAGATAGTAAACCTCCTGATACAATTGTTGGGTGTTTTATTCTGTCTTCCATCCAGTATAGCTTTTGCTAGTGACATTATGTGTAGTATGCAAGAACATCACTGAGTGTAGGTGGATACTTAGTCGCACTTTAGTGTAGTCCTGACTAAACTTGTGATCCACCTTCTAGTCTATGATGATGCAAGCAAACCCGTTCCGGCAAACGGTCCTAGGTCTGATTTTGAGTCTCACAGACAAAAAAGTACGCTTGTATGTAATACATATCCTTACTCAGTAATATTTTCGGTCACTGCATTTTATTACGAGAGATAATTACTCAGGGCTGGTGTCATCTTGTGCAAATGTTGACAGACCACACCAATTATTATCCATCTTACACTCTCAAATATCACTTTTTACCAAGTACCCATATTAATAAAACAAAAAGAATGAACTATTTTACACTTACAGAAATTCATGCGTTGGATGATGCATTAATCTACGAGTAAGACCAAGGGCCGTTTAATGAGAGACGTGGAGGTGTAATGAAGTGGTGGATTAAATATCCCTAACATAACATTTGGTAGAAGTAGAGCCCTCTGCTGAAATTCAACCCATAATAGGCTTTCAGAACGTCAATTGTGGTTCCATCTGAACGAAATGTTTGGCCAGCAGCCATATTTTGGACACCGGATCTGCCACTTACTAATGCACTTGTCACGCCAGCCCTTGAGATATTCAATCAATCACCGGACCTTAGTTCCCAGAAAGCTGGAAACAAAACAAGTTGTTATTACATGTCGTTTACCCCCGGTTACATGTTGTTGACTCTAGTTGTATGGTATTTACCCTGGTTATCTGTTGTTTCATCTTGCTACGTGCCATTTCTCCAAGTTATCTGTAGTTTTCCGTTGCTACCTGTCGTTTACTCTTGTTACAGACAGTTAACACGTGTTGCCTGCTGTTTACTCTTTTTACACACAGTTAACACGTGCTACCTGTCGTTTACTCTTGTTACAGACAGTTAACACTTGTTACCTGCTGTTTACTCTTGTTACACACAGTTAACACGTGTTACCTGCTGTTTACTTTTGTTACAGACAGTTAACACTTGTTACCTGATGTTTACTCTTGTTACTCACTATTCACCCTTGTTAGCTTATACTTATTCTTGATAACTGCTGTTAATTTTTGTTACTGGCTATTTATTCTTGCTATCTACTGTTTTCCCTTGTTACCAGGTGTCTGTGTAACACATCCACAGAGGCGGACATAGCTTGGCACAATGCAAGGAGCTAGATTGAATCTAGACACATCTAGCCATATCTACAATATATTCACTATCCCAGAGTAGTCTCAATATCCCCCGACATGTATCTCCACCAATATACTAATACCTCCCACCGTGTACCCCCCAGGGAGAAGAGAGCGCTGACAAGCCCTGTGTGATTCTGACATGTCAGCAGGGCGGGGAGGGGGTTGGGCTACAGCTACCGGTGACACTTCCAGGGCTTGTTTTATTTTGGTACACCATGTGGTACATTCACTTTGTGATGGTCTCCATAGGATGTCTCTAAATACTGGAGCTTTAACTAGGGTCTACAAGATTCTGTTGGTACTTGTCTGTTGAGTTTGTCTTCAAGGCATTGTTAGTGACTGTCTGCATGGTATTGTGAGTGTGTGTCTGCAAGGTATTGTTGGTGCTTGTTTGCATGATATTGTGAGTTTGTGTCTGCAAGGCATTGTTAGTGATTGTCTGTAGTTGTATTGTGAGTGTATGTCTACAGGGTATTGTTAGTGATTGTCTGCATGATATTGTGAGTGTGTGTCTGCAAGGCATTGTTAGTGATTGTCTGTAGTTGTATTGTGAGTGTATGTCTACAGGGTATTGTTAGTGATTGTCTG
>CABFOV010000345.1:38158-51350 GCA_902141375.1 Timema poppense
TGTGTGTGTGTGTGTGTGTGTGTGTGTGTGTGTGTGTGTGTGTGTGTGTGTGCAGATCAATGTTAGTGCTTTCTGCACGGTGTTGTAATTTTATGTCAGCAGCGTAGTGTAAGTGTATATTTGTAGGGCACTACAAGCACATTGTATTAATTGAGGATGGTATTTTGGTTAAGATTTAAAGCCCACTATCTATTATTAACTAGATAACTATTTGTTTATAACTGTACATACAAATGCTAGTTAACACGCGTTTCATAAAACAATAAAGCATAAATGCAACATATCTATGGCCAATACTGTACAAGATACAGGAAGCGAGGAGTGGCCCCTCCCCCTCTTTCACTTCCCAACCTTTCTACCTGTACGAACCATTATTATCATTCCATTTGCGTTTTTATATTATATTTTCTTTACTTTCGCTAACTTAGACATGTTTTCTTTCTTCTACTTTTTACTTTGACATCAACTTTTTTGTTTCCTTTTACAGACAAAAGAAAGAACTAAAAACTTGAACATCCCCCTTAATTAAAGGTTCCCCTACCTGGGAAGATAAAACTGGGGTTGGAAAAGTCTATTCACAGAGAAAACGATACGTCTTAAATTATTTTATTATAATATTGTGAATTCTATTAAACTTAGCTAAACAGTTTGTAATTCTTCCATAAATATATTCGTAGTGACGGTTTTGAGAGTATGTAGGTATTTAAATATAATATATTATCCTAGTATTAAAATTTTAAAGACGAAAAAGTGTTTCAATGGCGTATACTATCTTAACATCAGCCTGTTAGGAGCAGGAATATATTTAAATATGAATAAATATATTAGTAACAGACTGTAAAGAGCAGAAATATACTGAAATAGGAAGAAATATCTTAGTAACAGAGTGTTAGGAGTAGGAATATATTGAAATATAATGTACTTTCATAGTATCAGACTGTTAAGCGTAGGAATATATTGAAATAGAGTGTACTATCTCTTAGTATCGGACTGTTAAGGGCAAGGGGGTATCTAAATTAAGTGTCTTAACTAGGATAGAATTGTTAAGGGCAGATTGAAGGGGGTATCTAAATTAAGTGTCTTATCTAGTATCGAACTGTTAAGGGCAAGGGGGTATTTAAATTAAGTGTCTTATCTAGTATCGAACTGTTAAGGGCAAGGGGGTATCTAAATAAAGTGTCTTAACTAGGATAGAATTGTTAAGGGCAGATTGAAGGGGGTACCACCTTGCCAATGTTAAATTGGGTGTATTTTGGTAAATTTATTTCAGTATGTACCAGAGCTAGAGCTACTAATTTTTTACCAGATTATCTTTTGTTCATATTGAATACGTTAACATGACGTTTTAAAAATGGATGCAATATTAACAAAATTATATATTTTTTTAAATTAGTATTAAAATTGTACCTTAAATGTTATATATAAGAAAATATTTTTTTACAAACCGGTTGTTTAACCACCTAATCCTCTTGTTTAAGTGTGTATATGTATATATTTAATACATGGTAAAATTTTAACTTTTCTACCTCTATTAACTTTTGAGAAAAATGTTATCTTTATTAAACAAAAATTAAATTTCGGGAAATTTTCTTCAAAGTTTTACTTATATTTTAAGTAATTTTGTTTAGTTTTTTTATTTCATTAATTTTAATTAACTTCAGTGCTATCAAGATCCATAAAGGGGATCCTCTTCATTATTTTCATCCTCCATCTTTCTTGGTGGAGTTTACTCTGTAGAATAATTTGTAATTGGTGATTGAGCCGGCTCATTACCTCCTACCAAACAAGCAGAGTTTTTCTTTATTTTTCCTAAATTGATTTTATTTTTAATATTCTTGTAGGTTTTATATACATTTTAACTTCAAAACACTATAAAAATTAAATTTCAAACTCTAAAATAATAATATATTGGCAAAATCACTGAAAAACACCCTGCAAACAACGAGATACTACAGCCAAACAAATAACAACAGCAATTATTGCCAGGCATACAAACAACATGAAATAAATTTATGGTGTAAAAAGTAAGGGAAATATAACTAGATATATAAAATCAGATAGATATAAATCTAATTTGATTTGAATAGAAAAGTATTGTATAATATATTGAAAACTAAAATAAAATAGTTCAAAACACTATTTGCACGAGTAGTAGCACCACAGAGCACAACAGTAGGGCCTATACTACATAATCTGTTCGAAATTTATTTATAGTTCATGCAAATAGAAAACCATTAAGTAGGAGGTATGATTTTATTCAGGAAAGTATATACTTTAATAAGAAATAATAAAAAACTGATAAAAAACTTTCAATCTCCCTTTAAGGGCAAGGGGGTCTTGAAGTAAAGTATCGGACTGTTAAGGGCAAGAGCTATCGAGATAAAGTGTCTTACTGTTAATCTTAGTGTCGGACTCTTGAGGACAAGGGATTATCGAAACAAATGTGTTATTTAATATCAGACTGTTAAGGACACAGGGGTGTCGAAGTAAAGTGTATCATCTAGAATAGGAATGTTAAGGGCAAAGGGATATCTAAGTAAATGTCTTATTTAATATCAGACTGTTAAGGGCAAGGGGATGTTAATAGGAACTGCACTATCCTAAAATGTACTAAGAATATTTTTTCTTTCGCTTAGCTACCTTATTTGTTCAGTTTTAACGATACTATTGAATTATACACATTATTCTTATCTTGGTCTAATAAATATATACTTTCATTTAATGGTAATAAATTAGTGTTTACATTTTTTTTAGAAACTACTTTTTGATGGTTTTTAAATGCTAACAAGCGATAAACTCTCTTATTAATTGATACATACAACCCTCCTCAGTGACCGGATGGTCTAAGGCGTCACTCTTGTGTTAGACTGACCTGCTGATGACGAGGAGCTTGGATCTTGAATTCCAGTTGGGTTTACTGAGGATGGTTTTTCCTAAATGGCTTCTCAATCTCCTTCCACGCAAATCGGGGCGCGTTTTCTATAAAATGATTCCTTCCTCATGCCTACTTCATTAGAGTAATTATCATATATGCGTACAACTTGAATGGGAAGTAAGAGGAAGGGATAAAAAAACATGTATGTAATTTGTTTATCAGTTAAATATCCAGAGACTTCTAAGATTATATTTGTAAGAAATTAAATTGTACCTAGGTTCCTCAGATTATAAAAACTAGTCGTTGTACCCAGCTGTAAAATCACTTAAGTCAATTATTTTTTATTTCCAAATAACTGGGCTTGTAGTAGATCCCAATCAATAGTTCAGAAGGTTTGTGATTATTGGACAAATCTAAAGTCTTAGTAATGCAATCACCATTTATGCCATAAAAAAACCATGTGATAATAGCGTGTTTAACTTATTCATTGGTTAACGTAAATGGAAAGATCAATTAATATGATAATTAATTTAGTTTATTTTAAATACATCGTTTTAATATGAAAAGGTTTTCAACAGTGTACAGTGGATATGAATCCACAATATTATTACTAAATTAATTTTTTAATAATAACTATAAAAAATAAAAACATTAGGAACCTATATTTTTCAAATTTAACTCCAAATAAATAAAACTAACTTGTAGAATATTCATCCCATTTCATTAGAGTAGTCATGTATTCGATAGTTAATAAGAACTAATCAAATTTTGTTTAGTAAATAAACAAAAATTCACATTAAAAGTAATATATATCACGTCTAACTTCTCGTTCGGGTTTTACACTTAAATATTAATTACTCTAAAGTAGTAGGTCTGAGTAAGGTAGGAGTGGATAAGTTGTGGAAAACATTTTAAAAATATCCATCGTTAAATCACCCGGCAAAGGTTCGATCCATGACCTTCCTGTCACTGGCAAAATAGAATAAATGAGCTTGAAATCTAGACCATGGTCCCACGGGCATAGGTAAATATAGATACATTATATTTAAAAAAATGACTAAATACTAATTTTTACTTCCAAGCCAGAATATGTACTACAAACCTATAATCATACATATATTTTTTATGAATTGGTTATGTCATGTGTGGGATTTATTATTATATAGAAGTATCTATGTGTGGTACTACATATTATGCTATGTATTTTTATTAACGACTGATAATTATATATAATAATTAATTAACATAAATATATGTATTATTGTCACTGCATTGGGGTTATATATACAGGTGTTTCAGTGAATGCATGCAATGATTAAACAGGACATAGGGGATGCTCTACCGAACATTTTGAGATAGAGGACGTGTGGTCTGTGAGGTCAGCTAAGGGGGATATGGGCCTAAAGATGTCTAGCTCTGTTACTGATATCTGGTTTATTTACAGATAATCATTAAATGTAATTTATTTACATTTATCTGTAACATTACGTACAAGTATACAGTATACCATTTCATTGACAAACCGGAGGAAATCTACCATTTCGTACCTCACAACTGTTGCTCAAAATAACGGCCACACACCCCAATGCAAGCATGACATCACCGTACGAGATTCTACCGTTCAAATATTCCATGTGTGTTGTGAATCACATCACAGGCGACGACAATCCTGGTATACAATTCCAAGTCTGTGTCCACTGGGGTATCCTACACAAGTGATTTGAGATATCCCCATACAAAATAACCTTCAAGCTCTTCCCCACATTCTTAGGCCCATATCCCCTTAGCTCGCTTCACAGACCACACGTTACCTATCTCAAAATGGTCGGTAGAGCATCCCCTATGTCTTGTTTAATTTTTGCACGTGTTCACTAAAACATCCTATATATATATATGATTACATATATTAGTTTTTATAAACGTATTTAATTGTTGTATACAGTATACAAAAAAATCTGAAGAAAATAAAATTGTAGATATTCTCATTTCTACCATGAAAAAACAATAACAATCGTTAAAATGGCAAAGTTAATTATACGCGTATTACTAAACACTAGGTCTGATTAAACAACATTAATAATAATATTCATACATATACAAGTATTATTTATATTTGATTATCAAATACTTTTACAATTGATAAATATCATTATATAAGTTATATAATGTTTTATACCGGTAAGTATAGCAAAAGGGATAATACACCATTTGACGCAAATATTCTTGTTCTATGGCCAATTAGTATATTTTAATTGTTATAAATATCATTCCTGACTCCCAGGTAGATCATGGAGGGGCTGCAATGTATTTTATGTCACCGTTATCTTAATCTATAAACGTTATTTGTAGCAATCAGCGCAGCTAGTACCTGCATTTGGTGTGGGACTACATGGGGTTGAATGTCAGAATCCAAACGAAGATATTTTCTCACTGAAGTATACAAACAGATATGTGTTGATATAAAACGTACTTGAAATACAGTATTTCAGAGGAGGATAGGTATGTTTTTAAGAGTAGTATACTATGACGTGTGCATGTATAAAAGAAGCGGCACGTGGGTTGTGACCAGGGCAAGCAAGTTTTGACGGGACTGTACTATTTATCTGAAATTTAAGAGAAGGGGATCTTAATAAACACGGCGAAGATCATTTTAAAATATCTATAGCTTGTGAAATTATCATCAGTGCAATAGGAATGATGAAGATGGATGAAAATATAACCGAACCTTTTCAATAACATTTTATTGTTCTCTATTAATAACGGTTCATAAACAGGTGCATTGTGGGCTATAGCCCCAGTGTAAGGATGCCCAATGTCAGAGATGCGCTGTAACGCCATGATGGCTCACATACTAGTTCATTCTAACGAGCTATATGTATGATTCAAATTTATATAGCTAGAAACAGAAATAAAAACGAGTAGCAGAGCAAACATAGAATGTCGGATTTATATCGACGGAACAAAACAGAAACAAAATAAAAAAACAAAAGAGCATAATTTTTGGAATTCCTCAGAGTTGGTTCAATAGGGTGAACAATATTCCGCTAATAAAAACAGTGAATTTTAATTATCAATGTTGTTTGTCTGTCTCTGTTTCAGACTTCCCCTGGATGGAGGCAATAGGCGTGTCGAATAACATGGGCCGCGTGTGATACCCCCCATCCCTTCCCACTCCCCGACAAGGCGCAGTAACGAACAGTTACAATGACAGTAATTAGGTTATTGTTGTTCCTGTCCGTCTGGGGCACACGAATTGGCAGTAACAATAATAATAATAATAATAATAATAACGGTGGCCTGGGACCTATTCGCGGCGCCGGCCTCCCAGACACCAGTGACCCAAACACGCGCTAGGAGGGACCACGATCCGTGTTCACAGAGATACATTTATTATTATTTCAAAACCTTCACGATATCGAGACGTCCATTCCGGGCTAGTTTTCTGTTTGCGGCTCGGAGAAACAATCGCCTGTCGAAGCGGTTGCCATGGACACGTCGCTAGGGCGCCGCGTATCGGCGGGTGGGAGAACCAGTAGCAACTTCCCCTCTTCCGCGGCCGGCGTCAGTCACCTCTCGTCTGGGCCTAACAGCGGCGTCGTCAGCTCAACAGGTCCTTCCTCGGTGGCGTCGCGCCTGCGTCGCCAGAGAAGCTACGAGTGGAGGGAACGTCAGTACAGCACGTCCGATGACGAGAACAGCCCAGCGCTCCTGGTGGCCAACTCGAGGACCAGCAACAGCAGTCTGACCGGTGTCGGGGTATCTTCTTCCAAGCAAAGGATCAGCCCGACGCCCGTGTCATACGCCGCTGGCATAGCGTCGCTTCTGGCCGGATACTCCAGTGAGTACTTTCTCAAACTAGTACTCCATTTTTTCCTCTGGTCACGTCTGTCATGTTGTCATGGCAACATGTTTTGTTTTGATTCCCATAATGGAACATTATTCCAAAAGTCTTAAACCGCTAATAGTTATGGATGGTTACTTTCCTCCCATGTTCCCTTGAAAGCATAACATGGAAATCACCCCCCTGCTCCCCACATTAAAACTCCCAAGGATGTAATGTTATTGATGTTGCTACCCCTTGTATCTGCCAGGAACAAGAGACCCGAGGAATCAGTTTAAGCCACCGCCTGACCATCAGGGTGTATTAGCATTTTCATGTGATATTGAGGATCTTTAGGGATCTCTGAGAAAATCTACTGTCTGATTGTCTTAAATTGGCCCATGAATAATTATATGGATAAGAGTATCTTCATGGTTCATCTGGTGCCCTTAGTGTCACTGAGAGTTATCAAATGGTTCTATGAGGGGCTCCTTTTGATATCTGAGTGGATGCGTAGGGTAGTTTGGAATCCAACCGATTTATTCCAAAAAGTGAACAATCAGGCGTGACGTGAATGGTTCCTTGTGTTATTTTATACTCAGGAGATTCCAGTGGATAAACCACCACTCAGATTTTTTCAAATATAAATTTATTGGTCAAATATTTATAGTTTCATAAATTGACATTACAATTTGATGCTTAACCCAATTGTTTTAAAATACAAGATGCTGGAGAATTTATTAAAAACTTTACTAATTTGTTTATGGTAAAACGACTCCCTCCTCAACCAGTTGAAACACATTTCCATAATTTTACAGATGGTTTTATATTGGTATTTATATTAACTATAAAATTATGGTATTAGGATCCAATTTAACAACCATTCACGATTTATTTGTGTTTTAACTGATCACCTAATTAAATAATTATTAGTTTCACACCATTTTTGTTTAAAGAAACTTTTAATAATCAATTGCAAGACCTTTTTCCGTGGTTCACGTGTAACTGCCCATATGGCTAGTCACACATTTAAACTAATCAGGTAGGGATGAGGAAATAATATTTAATATATACTCGAGTTTGTGTGGGAGGAGAGAGGAAAAATATCTAGTAAATAACACTCTAAGTAAAGCTGGTATGATTTTAATTTTCAACATTCCTTTCCCTAAAAAAACAAAACAGACGAGACGAGAGTGAAGAGTTTTTAAGCGTGTCCACAAGTCCGGGCTATAGAAGTTTAATTATTTTTACTATGAAGTACCTAAATATGTTAAAGATTTTCAAATTATTAATACATATTTCTTAAAATGATTCAAATAAATGTGAGTTTACATACTTAATTTTAAATTTATGTATTTAAGGTATTTTATATGTACTTTACAAACCAACTGATTATATCAGCACACAACTTATAAACTAACTTAAATCTAGAACATACACAACATCCAGCCCCACCCGTTAATTCATCACTGCAAGGGGGAAACCCACATTCCACCAATTATAATTTTTCTGGTCATTCTATGAATCAAACCTGGCTCCATTAGATCAGTAGAAAGACCTACTTAGCCAAGGTGCTGGTCTTGAGTATGCTTGATATTGAATAAATAAAATTGACTCTGAAATAATTTTAGTTGCAAATATACCCTTACTCAAATATGACGATTGAATAATATTTGTAATTAAAGTTTTAAATTACAATGTAATGCTATGAGATATAATATTTCCAAGCTTTGCCTTCCTTAATTTGTTAGGGAGGATGTAATGCTAAAGCATATCATATCAGTACCAATTATTTATCCACAAAATGTTATACAGCATGTACAAACCTAAATAAGAGATATATAGAATTGATTTACTATACACACAAAGAGGTTTTATATTTAGTATAGAAAGAAGAATTGTCTCAGCTATCCAATAAACTTTAAAAAGAGGAATTATTAATACGAATAAATAATTCTTATAGTGCTATTGAATTGCTTTGAAGCATGTTGAACTACTAATCATATAGTGAAAACTTATCTACTAAAGATAATGTTTGCGGGATGTTTGTCAGATTGTTACAAACTACTAATTTGTGTGCGTGTTGGTATGAATGTGTGTCAGCCCACACTGTCACTGGAGTTCATGATGGGATGATCTCCTATCTGCATGATCTTGTATACGTGTTTAGGTCTTCCTAGCATTAGTCTGTCATTCAAATACTGTGCAACCATCCAACTGGAGAGAACTAGTTCGTGAGGATTAGTACTCCATTCGCTTTGAAAACTAATCTATTAGTTGGAACATTCTGAACTAATTACCCATGAACTTCAATTTAGTCACTTCAAATTTATCTTCTTCGAATTGGAACGTATATGTAAAATGCTATTCAAATCACACAATTTAAAATCAAATATGTAAAAAATTATTCTTTAAGACAAATTATAGTTCGAGTCGAAAATTTTGACTTTGCCGATCCCATATTACCTAAGGTAAATGCTTAACATTATTAGCAATTTATTTATTTAAAAATAACCAACTTGAGGTAATTCAACCACCAAATTTGATTTGAATAATTTTAAAGGGGGCTTTATATAGTGATTCATTGATGTCAAATCTTTAGGGTTCACGGGTTATAAGAGATCAAAGTTGATAATTTATGCTTTTTACATACTATTGGTTAAAGTAATTAATGTATTGGGATACAATTTAGCATAACTTAATATTCATGTGAGGTATTATAAGTATTTCCATGAAATTTTAATATAATTAGTATATTATAATATCAATAATATATATATATCAATGATATAAATATTTCAATGAAATATTTATAATATTAATAATAGTAATATTAACAACAATATTTTTAATATATATATTTCTTTGTGTACACCTTATAATTATGAATGTCTGGTTACACTACATTTTAGCCCCAAACATTAATTACTTTACCTTAACGACAGTATGGGAAGAGCATAAAATATCAAGTTTGACCCCTTAAAACTCGTGAATCGTAAATATTTGAAATCAATAAGTCACCATTTATACCTTATAATTACACACTCTTAAAATGATGCTGTACAATTGTGTTGGTCGAATGACCTTAAGGTTATAGGATAATAAAAACAAAATAGTAGCGGTATTCAATAACAATGGCCTGAAATAAACCCCGAATTTGCTAGGAAGAATGGTATATGGTAGTTGATAGAAGTATTTTAATATATTCATACATAAAGTCATGTTATCTGCAGCCGTGACTTTTGATAGATATGATCAATTCCTATAAAATAACACAAATAATTTAGTATCACGTTATCAATGTTGGCCTCAAAGAAATATGTTCTAACTTTTTAAACTGTTTTTTCCAAACAAAATCAATTTATATTTACCTTAGGGAACTATTTTAACATGAAACAAATAACACTACCCGCATCAATGGTCGAATATTCTAAGACTGTGTGTTACAACTGGCGGTCCACGGGCCAAACGCGGCCCGCGCTCACTTAAAAACTGTCTCTAACAGTAACCTGGATAAAAATTAAAGGAAATCACTCGGTGGAAGATGTGAAATAAATATTGATTCAAAAAAATGTGTATTAATAAATGTCGTGATTGAATTTTAATGTGCATTTATTTGATTAATAAAAATATGGATATAATTATATCATTTTTATAATGTATGGCTACTTTGTTAAAACGTGTGTTCGTTCATATTTCATATTTTGTACGTAAGTATTGAAAATAATTGTTTTTAGGCATATATAAAGTTTATTTGGCCCCACGTATTGTTACCCGTTCGGATTGTTCGCTTATGGATTAATGCGTTAATGGTTTTAATGATTAGAAAGGCTATATTTATAGGAAGTGTACCCTCATTTTCATGTATGTAGATTGGAAAACCATATTGTAAATACCCTTCCCAGTTTACCCAAACAAGATTCTAATCTTGATCTCCCTGCTATCGGCAGTCTAGCCTATCGCTAGAGTAGCACCCATCTGGCTACCTAAGTGGTTTATATTAGGTTCAAAAAATAAGTTTACTAAATATACCCATCATTGGCCCACAGTGCAAAATTATAATCAGATCTGGCCCATGGGATGAAGCACGTCGAATCACCCATGGCATCACACTCGCAATAGAAAGGGCTGCTGATGATGGAGAGATTGGAGTTCAAATCGTGGTAGGATATATTTAGTATAGTTTTCTTAAATTATTTTACACGTTCCTTCCACAAAAAAAGAAAAGTGTGTGCATTATATATAAATCCGATCTTCCTCATATTTAACACATCAGTGTAATTAGTTAATATACGTACATCCCTAACGGGTAATAATATATGGTGACCATATAAACTATATTAGTAATACGAATTGTACCTTCTGAGTGACAGAACTATCTAATGCACATACATTCAAGCATTCTACATATAACCAAGCCAGTGGGTCAGGCAAGATTTTACCAGACCTGTAGTCAGTCTCCCCCAACACTCAGGAATAGAGTCAAACTTGTAAACCTGGCAGTCTATATCAGTCTCCTTCTCAAGGTAATGTTACTATGGTACCCCCAGCCCTAGGTAATGTTACTATGGTACCCTCCCCTAATATCCCAACTCAATAGGGGGTATGGGCGGGGGAAGCAATTTCATGTCGTCGCTATAAAGGCCAAGTGAATAAACGCTTACAATCTATTTACACCACGCACTGTGTGTGTGTGTGTGTGTTACTTGTTTCCACGGTTAATCGACATTTGTCTAGGAGAACACTCACGGTTAATCGAGCCTTCTATCATCTTTCAGTGCTCTCACCAATTTAAAATTAATTACGTCCTCGTTACGTGGTGGTGGGAAGATTGCCCCCCTCGACTTCGTCGTGTGTATGAATATTTCATACGAGGGTTGTGAGGATCATTTGTATCAGCTTCAAAAGGTCCTCGTAGCTAAGTGGCCAGGGTGGCTGACCACAGGTCTAGAAGAGCCTGGAATCCAGGACCTGATAGCTGAGAGACCAGGATGACAGAACACAGGTCTAGAGGAGCCTGGAATCAAGGCCGATATAGCTTAGTGGTGAGATTGACTAAACACAGGACAGGCAGTATAGAGTAACTACCTCCGCTCCTACCCCCACATATCTACCACTTGTAAACCTTAAAGAATAAGTGATTAAAGTTATTGAAACTTGAATATGGAACTCCTCTGTTCGTGTATTTTTTGTTAATTTGATACAATCACTTAATTATTCACTACTTGCAATCCAACATCTTCAGTCACTCCTGATTGAACAGATATGATTTAATCGATTCCAACAAATATTTAGCTATTTTTTTAAATAGTTTTATAACTAATTTTGGTGAAATGTAAATTGCTTTGACTTTTTATTGTAGTTTTATTTTGAAAATGAAAATGATTCTAAAATATGTTGTAAATATTAACGTAATGCATTTTGTGGCGCTAAAGCCTTAGTTGTTCCTTTCTTGGCTGATAACCTATTGTTTTTGTTCTTTATAGCAGTGGTCGTTAACTGTTTGGTCTCTCGATAGTTTTCAATCGATAGCTTAATAAAACTACTTCATTGGTACACATGCTAAAGTACGTCACCTATCCCTATCTTGAAATTATTATATCCAGTCCACCTCATTACATCCTATATTTTTCAGATCCATTCTAATGCTATCCTCCCATTTGCGTCTAACTCTTCCCAATGGTCTCTCCCCAATGAGTTTGACAAGGTTCTAGAATCTCCCATTCGCGCTGCATTTCCTGCCAACCGTAATCTGCAAGACTTGATTATCTTAAAAATTCTTGTGATTAATACAGGGTCTATAACTCATAATTATGTAGTATCCTCCCCTTCCCAGTATTTCCTATCTCTTTTTGAACAAAATATCTTCCTAAATAGCTTGTTTTCAAATTTCCTATGTTTCTTTTCGTCCTGTAAGGTAAGAGACCACGTTTCACACCCATAGAGAACAACCAGTACAATGATTCTTTTGTATTCTGCATTTTACATTCCTTGTAAGCAAGCTAGATGACTTACTGATCGAGTAATAGTATGCATTTCCTGACTGTATCATTTTATTAATTTTCACTATAATATTTTATTTATAGTTACAATTGTTCCTAAATATTTTAATTTAAACTCATTAACCCTGTAAAATTATATTTTGTTTAAACTAATCTCTAAATTATCGTCCCCATTCTGTGTTCTCTCTTTAATCATATACCTAATCTTTTGAACGTTTATTTCTAAACCCTTTTGCCTACTAGCCTCTAGTAAAGATGTCCGCATTTATTGCAACAGCTTCCTTAATATTGCCCAAGAAAGCAAATACTTTCAAATAATATTTGAATGTGATAAAAATAACCTTGATCGGTCATAGTCAGTAATGTTACAAGAAAATGAAATATTTTAATATGAACACTTACATTTTATCTATTCTATAATATTTTCTAGAAAAATTGGAAGATAATTATTTGAGGAGGTTTAAATTAAAGGAATAAATATAGGATGTATTGAAA
>CABFOV010000345.1:51375-63528 GCA_902141375.1 Timema poppense
AAAAAAAAAAAAAAAGTAGAATTGAGAAACGTTATTACTAAACACACCAGGGTCTGTAAGTTGATGCCATTTAAAATTCCAATAAATGCACTTGAAATTTGTGTATTAACATTCTCAAAAACAAAAGTAAAATAACCTTAAAAACCAGTAAGATTCAGTTAAATATTTGCTTATATATCTTTAAATCTACAAAAGTTGCTCTTAAGAAATCAAATAATACACATAAAATCCAATCGAAGATAAGAATATAAAAATACATGTAGTTTTCCTTCTTAATTTATTTCTTACTTATTAATGTTCTGTCAGAAAAAAAAAGTTATGCTCATGCATGGCCGTATTAATAACTACACGAGAAAACGAATGGCCCAAGAAAATTGATATCCTAAAGTTGTGCATTAAAAAATTACCATTTTTGTATTACGATTTTGATGTAATGATTCTAGAAATGACATAAAACGATAATAGTAGAAACCAGAAAAAAAAAGCCTCAAAATTCCACAAACTTGCGTAAACTGTAAAATCCTTCAAACATGCAAAAAAAATCATTTTTGTTTTAGAAACACGTCTTACTATTTGTTTAGGTTATACGTATATGTACTAATAACGTCAGGGAGTTAAGAATGAGGGAAGTTTAATTCGGAGGAAGTGTAACCGCATTTGAAGGGAGGAAAAGCTAAAAAATAATTTTGGAAAAGCCATCCTTAATACACCCAACTGGGATTCAAACCCCAATCTCCCTGTCATCGGCAGCCTAGTCTAAAATGAGAGGGACTCCTTAGATCATGTGGCCACTGAATCAGGTAATATTCACAGCTAAAGTCATGTTTTCAATATCAGGTTTTCATAAAATGTGTTTACATACAAGCTTCCATTGCAATCGACTTCACAGAAAAATTAGATAATGTTACAAACTTCTGGTCTATGGTAATAATGAAATTGAGTTCACCACTGCTACGTCATCTATTCTAGTTGCTCACGGTCTAGGGGTAAGGTGTCAGACTTCTGTGCTGGCGGCCGGGGTTAAATCCTCGGTCCCGGCACAGATTTATATGATTACCAAACCCTTCCTTCACCTCTGACAAGACATCTTGTGAATGTGAGGAATGCCAGCAGGCCTCCACCGTGGTTCGGATTCCACGTTAAACTGTAGGTCCTCCATTTCATCTCACAATCACCCTACCATTACACATTAGCGTAAGTGCGTATAACCCGAACGGGTAGTAAGACGCGGTGCTAATAATAATAATAATAGTTGCTCACATGTACTAGCCCCCAGATAATGGGTACGTGATAGGCATAATCACATCATTCAAGTGCTCAATTTAATCTTCATGCTTTCCTGGACAGTGATTCCTGGCATCAATTAAGCATTATTTATTAAACATTGATGAAATTATTCAGAGATATTTCACTGTACAGGCGGCCTGTGCATCCGAACAGGCTTCCCGATGTGCACGTGTTTTGCAAAGTTTTATTTACGTGCTCATCCGCTTTGTGGCGAACCATTACATTATGAATTACTCATTTCCAATATTTCTAAAAATGAAATTGAGCTATGTTGAAGCCGGGGGTATTGAAGGTAAATACGCCCGGGGTGCTGATATCAACTCAAAGCGCACGCAAAATTATGTATGAATTAATTAATAGGCACTTTGTATGAGTATAAAACCTATAAATGTACACACACACATACACACACACACACACACAAGTATCATATGATGATGTGTTAACTTCCCATCGACATTTACAAAAAATCTCTCTTTGTATTTCCACAAACATGTTTACTATATTATGCTTATAACTATTATTACATAGGACCTATTATTAACAACAGAAAATTTAATTTTAATAAATTATCAATTATTTTGGAATTTAATTAGCAATTTTTAAACAAATTGGAAACTAATAATAAATCAAAGATAACTTAAAGACATGCACACTTTATACCCCACAACCTGCTCTAGTTAGTAGCACCATAGAGAGCACTTCACTTTCCTAAAGAGTATTCTACATCCATAGAAAGTATTACACTTCCATAGGGAGTGTTCTACCTCGCTATAGAGTATTTTACCTTCCTACAGAGTAATACAATTCTCATGAGTGTATTCTACCTCGCTATAGAGTATTTCCTCTTTCTACAGAGTACTACACTTCTCATGAGTGTATTATACCTTTCTAGAACGTATTATACTTGCCTAAAAATGTATTCACACTACTGTTTGTTGGAAATATGCATGCCTCTTGTTGATACAACCCCTTTTTAAAGGCAGTATGAACGCCTCTTGTTGATACAAGTATATCTCCTAATTCTAGGCAATATTCACGTCTCTTTTTGATACAACTACATCCCCTGCTTGTATACAATATGTGCTTCTCTTGCTGATACAAGTATTAGCTTTGCTTGTAGGAAATATGTACGACTCTTGTTGATACAGGTATAGCCTCTGCTTGTAAGCAATATCTCATTCTCTTGTTGATACAAGTATAAGCTCTGCTTGTAGGAAATATGTAGGTTTCTTGTTGACACAGGTATAGTCAGTCCATGCTTGTAAGCAATATACACACATCTTGTTGATTCAAGTTTAGCCTTTTTTTGAAGGCAATATTCATGCTTCTTGTTGATAAAATTATAGCCTCTTCTTATGGGCAATATGTACGTATCTTTTTGATACAAACACAAACCCTGATTGTAGGAAGTATGTACTTCTCTCGTTGATACAAATATAACCTGCTTGCAAGTAATATGCACGTTTCTTGTTAATACAAGTATAGCCTCTACTTGTAGGTAATATGTACCTCTCTTGTTGATACAAGTATATCCTCTGCTTGAAGGCAATATACATATCATGTTGATATACTTATAGACCCTGCATGTAGGAAGTATGCACGCCTAATATTGAAATAAGTACAGTACTTGCTTTTAGGCAACACACACCTTGTTTATTCAAGTACAGCTGCTGTTTTTAGGCAACACACCCTGGTTTATTCAAGTACAGCTGCTGTTTTTAGGCAATACACGCGCCACTTGTTGCTTACTCGAGTGGATTTTGACTTTTGGAGGGGAAGATGTGCTCTTTGGGAAACAATCATCCTACTCCATGATTAAACGCTATGCGAGGAGTAATAAAGACGTCTAGAATAACCTAGAAATTACTAAATGTAATTGTATATATATATGACGTCACAGTGCACTAAAACGTGCTCAAGGACGTGTGTGTGAGCTTATCGGCTGAATTTACTAGATTGGTAATTTTGGTTACTATAATAAAAGCAGAAAGTGCTATAGTTGGTTTCAGCCTACTACTGCATTGTAAACATGAAAGCGGAAATCTAAGTGCTAATAAATATGATATTTTTTCAAGTTAGTCAAAATTAAGAAGAATTAAATTAATATTGGTTTTTGGGACAAGCTAAGTAATAGACTCTGGGTCTATACTCACGTCTATAAAAAATGTATACAAAAATGTAGTATTTATATTCATTATTATTTTAAATCAAACTTAAGTTTAATCCATGGTGTCAGAATCCATTGGACACAAAAGGACGCCGAAAGCTTAAGCCCCGATCGAGCGTAAATATGCCAGCATCCAATTAAAAGTCTGTCCCCAAGTGGTGAAGTGGTTTACCGCGACAAAAAGAAAATATTATTTTGTTAGGTGGTCACTACACGATAGGCTGATACTCTTTATGAACGCAGGAAGCGAAGAAAACGTGTTTTTTTTTAACTTAGCTACATTTTAAATGGACAATTATTGTGTAGCTATAAAGGGATCGATACTAAAAGGTTTGTCGTGTTACATTATTTAAAATATAAGTGGCATGAATACATTAACGTGATATTTGGATACTAACACAGTAATGTAATAACTGATAAACTTACTACTCATGTAGACCAATATAAATCTTATTATGAATTTTTCTTTAAATTAATTGATTGAAAATACTTTTTGTAAAAAATTTAGAGATAATTAATGGAAAATGTACTAAATAAGATCCATCCATTGAGATATAGATAAAACGTTAAATAAAAAAGTAACACTAATATAATACATAAAATGGTATCCACACACTTTACAAATAGATTTGAAATTAATTTTTTCAGTCTTGAAACATTAGTTTCATTGTAAACACTGGCCGCAAAAGCGTCAAGCTCACTGCCTCAAATATATGTGGTATTGATTATATCGAAATAAGAGTTGATTGTAAAACAAAATTAAATTGAAGTATGGTTTATTATTAATGGAATGTTAAAAGAGTGTTTACATTTACATAGCTTTATCTTGTAGCCAGTCTGATATTATATTGGTGTTTAGTTTTGTCTCTGCTATTAGTTTAATTGCATTTGTTTGTTTAAATTTTAGATATCATTGTGAATTACATTATCTTAAGGTGGGAGTGTAGAAAACGCGAGAAAAGTTAAGTAATTTTGCAGTTTTTATAGCAAAATCTTTTTTGGTCAAAACTAATCCAATATTGCAACAGTGGAAACTTATAGATTAATTTTCCTCACATGTGACCTCAACAGTTCTTGAGTATCTGTCAAGTGTATCCTGAAATTTAGTGATAACTTTTTCTCTTGATTTAAAAAGTTCGTCATCCAATGCCACCATATTCTTGACATACATTTGACAAATGTTGATATCATCATGTAAATAATATTATACTTTATGTTTCTACTGGAGAAATATTTTATTTTATTTGGAAAAAAAAATGTGTTGCTATAAGAACTCAAAAAACACTGATCTTTTCTCACGTCCCTTATAATCCCAACTTAATGTACGCTATTTAATACATAATCACACAATTATACTTATCCTAGAAATACAATTATGGTTAGTATAAGTATATATATTGGCCATGTCGAGATTATTTTACTATTTTTGAATTATTTATGTAAGACTTAAATGAAATTTAGCAAAGCCCGTTAGTTATAAAAAAAAACATGATCTTAGATAAAATTAATCACTTTAAGCACCAATATACATATTTCAAAAAGGGAGGATATAGTTAATAACTATTCTTTAAAATCTATGAGGCAATTATACTTTTATTGTATTGATCAATATACAATACATATATTATTCTCATCAAATAGATTTTTTTTAGGGGAATTTTTTTACCACCACGTATTACTACTCGTTTGGTCTATACGCCTATGTATTATTTACACTAATGTATTAGAGATTAGGAAGGTTGAATTTAGAAAAAGTGCACCCGCATTTATGTGGAGGGAGAGTGGAAAACCATTTAGGTCAAAACACCCTCAGTACATCCAACTTGAATCGAACCCCAATCTACCCGTCTTTGGCAATCTAGTCTATTAAGAGAGTAGCTTCTTGGACCATGCGGTTCCGAAGTGGGTCTGGTGAACCATCTAAGTCCTGCTAGGAGATCTATCTGACGCTTTCACAAGTACACAGCTAGCGTCAACAGGGTCACTAACATCTTGGAGCTAGATAAGCACACGTTATTAAAGACTTTGGTCTTTGAATACAAGATATAAATAGTTTATTGGTGAGAGCACTATACAAATTTAGACAAAACTCAGGGGGTCGATCCCTGTGTCAAGTCAGTAACTTACACTGATTAATTGATATGAAGAGTCAGATGCTACATATCACCAACCAACATGACATATACCGGTTCAAATACAGATTAGGCCAGATTTTAATGTTCCAGTGGTGGTAAATCAAACCCCAGTCCCGGCACAGATTTATCTGATTGCCAAACCTTTCCTTCACCTCTGACAAGACGTGTATTAATCACAACTTGTGAATGTGTGGAATGCCAGGCCTCCCCCGTGGTTCGGATCCCGTGTTAAACTGTAGGTCCTCCATTTAATCTCACAATCACCCTACTATTACACATTAGCGTAAGTGCGTGTAACCCGAATAGACGCGGTGATAATAATAATAGTAATAATAATAGTAGTAGTAGTAGTAGTAGTAGTAGTATCTCATCACATTTGAGTTTCCTGTGGAGGGGGGTTTATAAACTAACCCTCAGCTTGGGGAAACCATCAATGAAACAGAAAACAGAAAACAATAACAATAATACAAATTATGTACTGGTAACCTAAGGAAACATTTGGAGGAAGTGTACCAGCCTGGAGAGGATATGGGAAACCACAGCGTGGTGAAATCATCCTCAATACACTTAGTCCGGATGGAACTACCAACATCTATGATCTTAATTAAGATGTTGCTAGTGTCTTAACCTGAAGCAGAGAGAAAGGCAGAGAATGCCCTAGGGAGGAATGGATGGTTATTCCACTGAACTATGTCTCGAGTAGTTCTACAGTTGTTCAATACTCCTTCAACAAGAGGAGGGTGAGTAACGAAGCCTATTCATAGTCTGTGAAGAAGGGAGGAAGGAAGGGGTGATTGAGGAAAGGGGGCTCCGTGGCTAGCCAATGTACTTCTCTCATGGTATTCACTCCATTAATATCGGAGTAAATACAGACTAAAACCACAACAGTTCAGTTACAAATAATGAAAAATAGCAATATAACAAACACAAATATAAAACATTTTAATATACACTTTAGTTGAACCTACATCTATATATAACTTAGAGTTTGAAAATTACAAACTTGATATTTTTTGTAAGTAATGAAAAAACTAATTAATAAAAATGTACATAACATATATTTTGAGGTTATAAAGAAACAAATTAATATTATTTATAAATACTGTAATTATTATAAAATCTCAATTTCCTTTATTATAGTGCTTTCCAACATTCGTAAGACCTATAACAGGCCAGAAAATAGTAATTAATAATGATAAGAGTAAAAAATATAAATAATAACAAACAACTAAAGAGTGGTTAAAAGCAGTAAAATTATGCAAAAAATAAATAATAATATTGTGAACTTAAATATTATAGGCAGAACCTCTACATGATAAATTATTGACATGAGATTTCCTTAAATAACTCTCTGAGTTTAGCTTTTCTTTTATGATAGAAGTCGAATTTGACAAATATAGAATTGGCACTATGGATAAAACGACCCATAGGACTCTCCTTATAAGAGCTATTGATAAAAATAATTTTGGATTACGAGAAGCCCAAGAAGGGATATGAACACCTACATGATCAAGGGCAAATTTACAAGAAATTTTGCTATTGAAAATATTTAAAATAAAAACGGCATCACCATAAAATATACGCGAGAAGAGAATTTAGAGCCCTAAGAGGTTTCGAATGTTGTTATAATAATAATAAAAAACTGTTAGTAAAGAATTTATCATAGCACGCAGCGACAAATTTTTTCTGAACGTTTTCCAATCTGAGAGAGTCAGTTAAGGTAATGGGATTCCAAACAACAGAAGCATACCCTAACTTAGATCTAACCAGGACGTAGTACAGACATACAAAAACAGCCAACTTTCTTAAATGATAAAGTAATAAATTTAATAAGTCCAAGTAATTTCAATGACTGGGAAATTACATGGTCAACATGATAGTGGAAGTAAAGTTTGTTATCCAGGAGAACACAAAGATCATTAATATAAAGTGTGCGAACTATGATTTCATTGCCCAATTACTAAGTAAAAAAGTAAGAATTAATTTTCCTAGTAAAATATATAGATTTGGTCTTAGATATATTAAGAGACATTCCATTTTCAAAAGACCATTGTAGAATACCATTTACATCATTTTGTAAATCTATACAATCGGCAATAGATTTGATATTTTTAAATAATGTTATATCATCAGCAAAGAGTAAATATCTAGATAAGTTCAAATATTTAACAATGTCTTCAATAGACACATTAAAGAGAAGAAGACCTAAATTAGAACTCTGTGGTATGCTACAGGGGTCTGAAAATTTATTTGAGGTGTGTGAATAAATTTTAATAGTGAATGAACTTTCAGCATACTAATGAACCATTTTACATATGAGGTAGAAACGCCAAAATTACTAAGTTTAGAGAGAATAATACTATGCTGACATAAGTAAAATGCCTTACTTTGGTCAAAATAAATAGCATCAACCTGACATTGGGCAGAGACTTGAGGGGTAACATGCACAAGATATTCTACTAAATTAAAGAAATTATACTAATTTAATAACATTTATTATATATCTAGTTTATTGACACATGAGGTATACATTAAAAATAAAAGTATGTAGAGTGAAAGCTTCAAAGTGTTCAATTGACAAATATTTAAAACTTTTTTCTTACATTTTGATAAGATAAGAAAAAATATATCAATCGACTTATAACTGATATATATATGGGTATTTTATATAATTGTCTATGTGAGGAATTCGAGATGAAAAATTTGGATTAAAATTGTGTTATAATACGTGTTCAACAAAAAAAGATAAAAGCTTCAGGTCATATTTTTTGAAGGATTGTTTTAATTGTCGAGTAGTTCAAAACAGTCAATAAAGCCATTGACGAGCTTGGACAGTAATTTAACATCAGACCAATGTAATCTTCTATTTTAATAAAATGAAGAGATTTTTGTCTGTCACTCACGATTAATGCACAATATCTACCGCACACAAAGGGCTGAAATCAGTGGCGGCTCGTAGCTAAAATTAGTGGGGAAGCTGCTCCAGAAATTTTTTTAGTCTTTGTTTTAAAATTGATTAAAAGGAAAAAAACATGTATAAAAAGACAATTTATTAATAAACTTGATAAAATCTTAACAAAAAAACAAACATTTTTTACTTACTTTAACTTAAATAGTTACAGTTCAAGCTTGATCTATTCATTTAAAATTGAAATCCATTCTTCTTGTCTTGATTTGCGCAAAAAGTTCAATAATTTTCTCCTCGATCTCTGGATAACAACTGAGGAAATTTTTCTCCATTGAAAGTACTCCAAGTGCATTTAATCTTTCTGTTAAATAGAAGAACCGAAAAAAAATTGAATCAAATAGAATAGCTGGAAGCAGAATAATAATCTAATTCCACACTCTTCTATACTTTATCACAATCAAGAATATGGTACATGGTTTTTAAGCATAACACACGCTGAGTAAAAAAAAAAATCCTTCCACCATCACGCCAGAGCCGACACTGCGAGAGCAACAGTGCTCTTTCCACCTGGCAGTCCCACCTTCCTCCCCACTTCCTTCCTATGTGCGCATGTGCACAACATTCAAACACCACGTCACTAGTACTGTGAAGCACACAGTTCCATATAAAGATTTTTGTATTTTTTCATAAACTGGGGGATGACTACTGAAGTATTGACAATAAGCTTAAGGAATATATATTTTACTACATAAATAAATAAAGAATTAAAAAAAGGACTCATTATATTAAATGTTATCGATAATATCAAGTGGAAATATGGGGTGCTGCAGTTCCGCAGTGCCTATAGACGAGCCGCCACTGGCTGAAATGATATATCAGTAGCCCCTGTGCACAAACATTTGCACCTTGAAGCTTGAATTTTAAATTTTTGACAGAAGTTTGTTAAATTGATTTAAAACTGGGCTGGAAGAAATTAAATAAATACATTGTATCTGTTTGTTTGAAGCATATACAAGCATTGCCCGGTATAATCATGCAATTAATTCCATGGTTACACTGGGAAACACAGGATACTTCTGCTAGTCTAAAAATAAAGCTGGCTATTTAACATTGATTTTATACATTAAACTAAATGATTCGAGAAATTTATTTTGAGTAAAACACTATTCTGGTAATGTAGAGATCAAATAAATAGCTCAACAGTTATCTTACATATGTTAATGTAAAATAATATACCTATGGGACAGTTTTAGGTTTATAAAGCTGCCATTCAAGCTTTCTCTCAAAACTAAGGGGAAACAACCTATCGATTGGTCATTTTGTAGTTACAAATTTGAAATATGGGAGTTGTTGGTTCATAATAATTATAAATCGGCTGATCAATCTTGAGAGGGCAATGAACAATTCGTTGAGGAGGAAACAGTGAATAACGACTTTATTTCATATTATTTACGAAGCTCATATTTTATCAAATATGAGTAGAATTTTTTTCTTAAATTAGTCATTTTACACCCCTAAATTGATTTTAAGATTATATATCATACTTTGTAACCTTAAAATTCCGTTATATTCAAAGTTTGATTATTTTATTTTGATAGTATTTTACTGTAGCTTCAATCTCTTCCTAAAACACGCTTGATTTCCAAAATATTTTACCTATTTATTTCACGATAAAATTCCACGTAATTGTATTATATCCTTATTTGTTTTTATTGTATCTAGGTTGTTAATATTTAAATAAAATGCTGATACTGGTAAAAACATGGTCTGGATCTGACTGACGATACAGGACACAATGCAACGGCTTAGCGACCTTTGAAGAACTCTCCCACGCTCGGGAACATCCTCAAATGTGTATCGTCCTTAAATCCTGAGGTTCACACTTGTATCCTTGTTCCAAGGACACCAGGAAGAGCACTCTGCCGGAAACACGAAATTAAAAAGAAACCAACGAAATGTTGAGGGCGCCGACAGTTGGTGAATGATAGAAAATTGTTTCTGGGTGCAGGGCTCCCGATACGCGCCATGATTTGGGTTGGGGAAATGTAATATGTTGTAAGAATCCCGAGACGAGGAGAATACAGAACGTCAGTGGAAGTAGAATGAGGGGTGGGGGGAAGAACAGGCTAACAGTTGCTGGGATCAGATTAATATTGGACTAGATGTTCTTTAAGGGGTGAATCTATAACTATTATTATTAAGTAACACCTATCAGCTCTTACATTAGTTATTAAATATTCAAATGAGGTTTTAGTATTTATACTCATTGCCAGACTAAGATATCCAGACCTATTTTTTTTTATCATAACACTACAAGATGAATATAATGATCTGGAGTAAAGATTATAAATCATATTGTGTAGCCTGTTCTTACCCTTCGATTAAATCTTATTGAAACCAAACCCTCACTCTTGAGTCAAAGTTGAGCATATAAGTCGTGCCTCTAGCCCCACTGACATAACGTCACCCGAGAATGCAAGTGCTCTATGTTCAATTTTTTCACTTTTGTGTAAAATAACATTGAAGTTTGGCCTTTTGTATAAAACCAAGGTTACTAGATGACAAATTGAGTTTGTATCTTCTTAAGTAATTATATAGTAGTCTCAATTTACCACGGGTGAATCATATGCATTCTAAATAAACGTAAATACAAAATATCTTAAATTTAACAATTTTGGAGATAAAACACTTGGATTCTTGGGTGACGACGATAAGACTATACTCGTAATTGAATAGATTTGTATGTAAACTATATTGGGGAGACCACAATTTTTAGACACAATTTAATGTTATCTTTAACGGTTACTTTTACTGTTACTTGACCAGTTTGTCACACTCTTTTATATAATTACTACACGTTATATAACTAATAAAAACTAAGAAGGCCTCAAAATTTTATTGGAACAAAATATAAAAGCTGACGGAATCCTGTTAATACTCTCATTACAAACCTTACAAATGTTTTAATATAAAGCGGAAATAAATAAAAGAGACTTCAATAAAGAAGAAAGAACCTTAACCATCATTTTGATAGTTGAAAAAGTAAAGAGTGAGTATTAACCATAGAACTGGTCAACTCCATTTGCTGACAATTCTTCACTGTTAGCAGCGCCTAGATCTCTATTAGCTGCAACCTGCAGAGAAAGAGTGTAACAAAGGTAGGCAGATACCAAGGAACTCTGCATTATAGCTATTGGCTATGGAACCCAGTCGTCGCGGCGTAAGGAAACTTTTAAAAGAATTTAACGAATTACCAATGCATTAATATTAATGATAGACGGACTGGATTTTTAGCACGAAATGTGTTCCTTAATACATCACATTAATTCCATTAATATAGACTCCTAAACGTTTTTAGAATATTACATGTGGCTTTAAATATAGTTTTTAAATTTTTATTCGTAAAGCTTTTTATTTACTATCAAAAAACTATATAAAATGTATAAATTTACTAAAATTAATAATGAGTTAGTAAAATAATTCAGAAAAGGTCTAGGGATAAATTTTAATAGCATATATAATTGGAATCGCAAAATAAATTTGAAACGATATTTTTACTATCTTTTAAATATTTATAAGCTAATTTTGACGGGGATTTTTTTTTTTTTTTTTTTGCTTAATTTTTTTTTGCTAATTTTTTTTTTTTTTTTTTT
>CABFOV010000345.1:66698-145807 GCA_902141375.1 Timema poppense
CCCCCCCCCCCCTTCTTGTCAATATTTCTGGTTGGCCGCACTTGGGGTGCCCTCCGATTTCAAGGTCCCCCATCCATCTTGTGCGCACGGAGCCGAGAAATGTACGTGCCCTTAGCGGAAATACGCGGTATATCCCAACAAACTGCCCCCTTTGTTTATAGTGGGTTGGGCTGCTTACATGGCGCCTGGGCTTGATTGGTTGTCGAGACGTTAAAGGAGAGGGTATTGTTCCTTCCCCATATGTTAGAGGACTCATGGGTGCATTATTGTTACGTTTTAACAAGGTCATTAACGTATTTATTTTAGGGGTGCTATTATTATTATTATTATTATTATTAGCACTATGTCTTAATACCCGTTCGGTTTATACGCACTTACGCTAATGTGTAATGGTAGGGGGATTGTGAGATGAAATGAAGGACCTACAGTTTAACGTGTGATCCGAACCACGGTGGAGGCCTAGCATTCCACACATTCACAAGCTGTGATGAATACACGTCTTGTCGGAAGTGAAGGAAGGGTTTGGCAATCAGATAAATTTGTGCCGGCATCTAAGATTTAGGGGTAGATGAAGAAGATAGTTTAAAGGAAATGCCCCTACAATAGCGTGGAGAGACAGTAGGAAAACAAGTGATACATCTTGGGAAACCACCCTCGGTCTACCCAGCTGAGATTCGACCCTTAAATCTCCTTTCACCGGAAACACAGTATATAGCGAGAGTGACTCTTTAGACCGTTTGACCACTTATGTGACCTGATACTAGCAACGTGCTCTCCACAATGTGAGAAATCAATCTAAGTTAAGATTTTACAAATAAGTATGTTCAACCCTTGCAACAAACTGTCTATCGATCTCAGTCTAGAGATTTCAGCAGAAGTATAACTATCTCATCATCTGTACAGTGATCTCAATAGCTGTCAAGTGATATCAGTAGTTGTCTTGTTATATCAGAAAATGTTTAGTAATTTCAGCATATGTTCGATTATCTTATCGGCTGTCTAGTGATATAATTATCTATCCAGTTATTTAATAAGCTTTACAGTAATATCCTAATATGACCAGTGTTACCATGATCTGTTCAGTGATATAAACAGCTGTCTAGTGATATCAGTGGCTGTATAGTGATATCAGAAACTTTAGCAATTTCAGCAGTTGTTCAGTTATCTTAGTAGCTTTAAAGTGAGCTCAGAAAATATCTAGTGATTAGTGATATAGCCTTCAAAACGAAATGGGGAAGGGGGGGAGGGTAATATTTTTTTTACTCCAACTACCCTACTGATCAGTACCACGTTTATTAAGCGGTAAAGTTACGTTATTGATAAAATATTGAATTAAAAATAAATTATTGATTATATTCTAATAGCGTGGATTCTATTAAATTAATAGTATTATAATTTAATAAAAATATTAAAAATCACATTAATACTCATTATAAGAAATAAACAGATATTTAGAACAATCTGTCATCCATTTAAATTTTGTATTGGAACTAATCTTCAAAATAATATTCATAAACTTGTTATTTTAGTCGAAATGCAACAGAAACCTGTGACTTGGATTAATGACTCTTGTGTGTTTGAGAGTTTGTAAAATGTTATTTTACGTCTTGGACTTGACGCCTTCTTTCCGAGGGAAGTGTAGACACATAGGCCCTTTATGGGTCACACACACTCTCTCTCTCTTCTAGGCAAGGCCATTAAAAAAATTGCAGCCCTCTCGCTGGTCGCCCTGAGGCGAGTGTTTGATGGAATACGTGATAGATCATTTCCTCCCCCTTCAAGCTACCCACCCCCACTCCTCTTGTTTAGGTAAACTTTTACATTTTATTTAGCACTTAATCTCACTATAGCTCTCTCCAGGAAATCTGTGAGAATTTGTTGGTTCAGGCTGTACCGGGTCTCTACATTCCAATTTCACTTCGGTGCACCAACAGCTGTCTCGCTAATACATGCAGTTAGGTAACATTAGAAGGAATTGTACACTCTTATTTTTGTAAGAAGAGTAGGAAATTATCCTAGAAAAAATACACCCAACTGGAATTAAAAGTCCGTCCTCCCAGTTTCCAATAATGGGGCCACCGATATGAGTCAGTAGAATATTAAAACAAATTTAACTATTTAAATGCATTTGTGCTATTGATTATTTTTCTCTTGATATATTTCCTGTTTGATTACGTACAAGGATATAATAATTATTGTATAATAATAAATAACAAAGAATAACTATTCCAATAATAGATAACTCCTGACTTTCCAGGCTAACCGGAACAGGATAATGCACATGTGATTGAAAGGCATGAATAATTTAATACTCAACATTTTCTTTGATGTTGACAATATATGAACTCTATTAATAAAATCGATAATCATTTATATAAAACAGTTTTACATGGGCATCCATCAAAATACTGTACAACTTGTAGAGTATTATTTCATCCAATATATTTGTTTTAATTATCATGAGTTATTTTATCCTTTAAAGTTTTGATGATGTTTATTCTTTTGGTTGTGACGAAAACATGTTAAGTTCCATTCACTTTACCACGTGTTTTGTTGAGCTAATTCTTTGATAGAAAAATACTAAAACTACTGTATATTTTAATATTTTAAAGAAAAGTGCACATATAATCCAGATAGACCGATTACGAATTATTACGAGTTTACTGTACATACGTAGATAAACTCCTGTATTATTGCCTGATTAAATAATTCACTTAATAAATAAACTTTATAAGCAGTTGGCTATCTGTGTACATAGGCACATTCTCCTAGATAATCCATTTTGAGATTACAGTTAGTACAGCATTGTCCCACTTCAACCCAATTGAATATAAATGTGATGGCGGAATGGGGTTAACTCCCCCCTCCACTTCTTGGAGGAAACGAAATCACTCGTCCCTCTTTACACCTCCCCTCAGCCTTGTTTGAACAATTCGGCTCCTTCTGTTTGCCACCGGATCATTTATCTTTATTTGTGTTTCCATCCATCACCAACCCATGCGTGCTGTATCTTGTTGCTAGTACTTACGTGAGAGCTGATATCAAACCAACACCTGGCCATGTGTACTTTGTCTCGTTACTAGTACTGAAGTGAGATTTGGTATCAAACTAACACCTGGCCATGTGTGGTTGTTTGTCTTGTTGCTAGTACTTACGTGAGAGCTGATATCAAACTAACACCTGGCCATGTGTGCTTTGTCTTGTTGCTAGTACTGACGTGAGATTTGGTATCAAACTAACACCTGGCCATGTGTGCTTTGTCTTGTTACTAGCACTGAATTGAGATCTGATCTCAAACTAACACCTGGCCATGTGTGCTTTGTCTTGTTACTAGTACTTACGTGAGAGCTGATATCAAACTAACACCGGGCCATGTGTGCTTTGTCTTGTTACTAGTACTGACGTGAGGTCTGATATCAAACTAACACCTGGCCATGTGTGCTTTGTCTTGTTACTAGTACTGAAGTGAGAGCTGATATCAAACTAACACCTGGCCATGTGTGCTTTGTCTTGTTACTAGCACTGAAGTGAGATCTGATATCAAACTAACACCTGGCCATGTGTGCTTTGTCTTGTTACTAGTACTGAAGTGAGAGCTGATATCAAACTAACACCTGGCCATGTGTGCTTTGTCTTGTTACTAGCACTGAAGTGAGATCTGATATCAAACTAACACCTGGCCATGTGTGCTTTGTCTTGTTACTAGTACTGAAGTGAGAGCTGATATCAAACTAACACCTGGCCATGTGTGCTTTGTCTTGTTACTAGCACTGAAGTGAGATCTGATATCAAACTAACACCTGGCCATGTGTGCTTTGTCTTGTTACTAGTACTGAAGTGAGAGCTGATATCAAACTAACACCTGGCCATGTGTGCTTTGTCTTGTTACTAGCACTGAAGTGAGATCTGATATCAAACTAACACCTGGCCATGTGTGCTTTGTCTTGTTACTAGTACTGAAGTGAGAGCTGATATCAAACTAACACCTGGCCATGTGTGCTTTGTCTTGTTACTAGCACTGAAGTGAGATCTGATCTCAAACTAACACCTGGCCATGTGTGCTTTGTCTTGTTACTAGCACTGAAGTGAGATCTGATATCAAACTAACACCTGGCCATGTGTGCTTTGTCTTGTTACTAGTACTGAAGTGAGAGCTGATATCAAACTAACACCTGGCCATGTGTGCTTTATCTTGTTGCTAGTACTTACGTGAGATGTGATATCAAACTAACACCTGGCCATGTGTGCTTTGTCTTGTTACTAGTACTGAAGGGAGTTCTGGTATCAAACTAACACCTGGCCATGTGTGGTTTGTATTGTTACTAGTACTGACGTGAGCTCTGGTATCAAACTAACACCTGGCCATGTGTGCTTTGTCTCGTTACTAGCACTGAAGTGAGATCTGATATCAAACTAACACCTGGCCATGTGTGGTTTGTCTTGTTACTAGTACTGACGTGAGATCTGGTATCAAACTAACACCTGGCCATGTGTGCTTTGTCTTGTTACTAGTACTGACGTGAGATCTGATATCAAACTAACACCTGGCCATGTGTGCTTTGTCTTGTTACTAGTACTGAAGTGAGAGCTGATATCAAACTAACACCTGGCCATGTGTGCTTTGTCTTGTTACTAGTACTGACGTGAGATCTGGTATCAAACTAACACCTGGCCATGTGTGCTTTGTCTTGTTACTAGCACTGAAGTGAGTTCTGATATCAAACTAACACCTTGCCATGTGTGCTTTGTCTTGTTACTAGTACTGACGTGAGATCTGATATCAGACTTACACCTGGCCATGTGTGCTGTGTCTCGTATCTATAACTCACGTGGGAGGTGTGTCCGATCTTCGTGTGGCCTATCAAGATTTCGGCAGTTCCAGTCGACACTAGTTCAATTTTGTCGGACTGTTTCAGTTGTAGCTAGTGTAATATTTACCGGAAGTTCACAGTATCCCAATTTCAATATTGACCGGAAGATTTAGGTGACTAAAGTTAAATCCAAACGGGTAATTTTAGGAGAAATTAATTCAATTTTGGTTGGTATGTCTAAGGGACACTAGTTCTACCTTAGATGGTAGCTCTAAAAGACATTAGCTTTACCGTCTCTGGTAGTTATATGGATTCCTAGTTATTTCTTGGCTGACATTTCCAGAGGACTATAGTTAAATCCAGGCTGGAAGTTGTGATAGGTTCGAGTCCCCGATATAATCCTTGCTTCCACTAGATTATCTCAATAACTCAACAAACAATCCTTGTCCCGATCGGGTTATTTCTTTATCAATTCCTAGAACCGACCTTGGCGTCGATGTTATAACCGCTTATTTAATATTACTTTTTTTTGGGAGGGTTTTGATCCTTCAAAGGTACCCAGGAATATTCCACCTTCTCTCTCAGACGTTGTGGAATCATCCCCTACCTCCCAGCCTTCTTCCCCTTATTCCGACAAATTGGATCAAACCTGAAAGAGAACAGTCACCCGCTCTCTTAGCGTCACAAGATTGAACTTATTTTGCGGGAACTTGTTTGAGATTGTTTCACGAACGCGTGAACTGGAACTTCAAGCGTGGTAAGCTCCATTGAGCTTTTCTCACAGAGCGTATATAAACTAATTATAGATGAAACCACCTTATTAGAGCTTTGAATGAAATATTCCTCTACATATTTCCGACGTTTGAAATTTATAATAATTTTTTTATTTTTGGGAAAACTTGGTTTTCTCTACCTATTGATATTTAACTTTCTTAGAGAAATATCATCAACTATTTAATGTAGATCATTCATTGATGTAATACAGGCAGTGCGAAAAATAAAGGTAATTGAGAGATTTGCTATATCTATCCATTTTAGTTACTTGTTTTTCACCATTTTGTACACTACTACATTTAATAAATATCTGGTAAATTATTATATAAGGACCTGATTGGTGGTCGCATGGTCTAGGGCGTCACTCTTTTGTTATGCTAGAATTCCGATGAAAGGGAGATCGAAGCTGTAATCTCGATCGGGTGTATTGAGGGTGATTTTTCCGAAAAGGTGTTCCACTCTACTTCCATGAAAATACGGGCACACTACCTCTAAATTCAGCCTTCCTCATCCCTAGCTCATTTGCTTAATTGGCACATAAATGCGTATAACCTGGACAGGTAATAATATGTGGTGCTAAATATATAAATATATAAGAAATTAAACTTAGGAGAATAATGAGCTCAAGTGCTGATAAATTATTATGACAACTATTCACGCTCGATAAATATTTGATTGGTGGATGTGAAGGCTATCAATTAAAATCCAAATAAATATTTTAATATTTGTTTGTATTGGCTCCATAAGGAATCAGTCAAAACAGCATTCCTATATATATACACCTCTCTGAGAATATGTGGAAAAATGAATATTGTTTGTGTATGTGTATATATATTTGTGTATACTCTCAGTGAGTCTTGTTATCGACAAGTGCAGGTGCACTAATAGTAAGGTCACAAGTTATATGCCCATGGTATACACTATATATTAAGGAGAAGGTGATTTTTATCTCCTTATCCAGGCGTATAATGGTGAAGTTATGCCTAAATTCCCTATTCATTAGTACTTAAATCTTTCAACTATTTTATGAGAATCTTCCGTGGTCGAGGGCGTAAGAAGTGGGAGCCTTTGAATGCTTATAATAATAATAATAATAATAATAATAATAATAATAATAGACTTTAATGGCGAAGTTAAGGCTACTGCCTTTTCCTACACTTAACCAATACAATTAAACTGAAGTTTAATAAAATAATATATATAAACACACAAAAAGTATTTAAAAAAACTATAGCTAAAATACACAAGGATTACTTACAAAACACACACGCATGCACACACACACACAAAGTTGTGATTACGTCTCAACCCTCTCAATCTCAAGAATGAGATTCCACACGCAGCTTATCTGTGACTTTTCTCTTGAAACCATTCAATTCTAATTTCTTTAAATCGTTTGTTAAGGTATTCCATGAACGAGAAGCTGAAACAGTGAAAGAATTTGAGTAATGAGTGGAATTATGAAGAGGAATTAATAAAATTGAGTTTTCTTGTGATCGAGTGTTGAAATTATTATTAGGGTTGAGTGAGCGAATACGTGAAGAAAGGTATTGTGGGGAGTTGGAAGTCAATAGTTTATTTATGATTGTCATCGAGTGTAGAGTTCGTCTTTCTTTAAGTCTTAGCCAAGTTAACTTCTTATAGTATGGGGAAATATGATCACGTGACTGGAGGTCGAATATAAATCTAACACATGTGTTATGGAGTCTTTGTAGTTTTGCCGCAAGGTCAGCTGTCAGGTCATCATAAACTACATCACAATAGTTGAAAAGCGGGAGGATAAGGGATTGGATAAGAGTGGATTTAATATTCATTGGTATACATTTTTTTCAGGCGCTTAAGTGAGTGTAAGGCAAAGAACACTTTTTTACATATTTGTTTCACATGATTATTCCATGTTAGGTTTATCATTTATATGTAAACCAAGGTTATTAACAACCGGCACAAATGGAATTGGGCTGTTATTTAAGTTTATTTGTTGTACAGATGTGAAACTCAATGTGGATAGTAATTTTTTTGACCCTATAACAATAGATTGAGATTTTTATAGGATTTACATTAAGACCATTTTGTAGTGACCAATTATGTTTTGCACTTAAGTCAGCATTCATACGCCCTTTGAGGGTCTCAAGGTTCTCTAAAATTTTAGAGGATTTCTGATCGTCCAAGAATGTATCGGAGGGCTTCCTGAGGTTATTATAGGTCTCCAGTTGGCCTAAATGGTCTCTCAGCGAAGATTAATTATAAAGTGGTATTTTTAAGTTGATTTTATCCTCATATAAAAAGGAGATCCCTAGTGCTAGTTGCTAAAACGCATTTGTTTTGTATGTATGAATTTATATAACAGGTAGTTAATGCAGTTGTTATAACTAGAATCTGTTATTTGTTGTGCCTAAGTCTCAATAAAAAAAACATTGTGCCCACTAGCTTTGTGTTAGACCGTGAGAGCGGGTTGAAGAAGATTTAGTTCAGTTGAGAGGTGCAAAGAGTTGTAGAGTAATCCGGGAGTTGAACCCATGGCTGTTTGTGACGTCTCCTTCTTGTCATGAAGGACTGGTCCTAATCTCGCTCTTAGCCTCCCCTCCCACTATCAAAGAGAGGTTAGACTCCTTCCATCTTCTCACAAACACAAACCTCGCAAGACATTTTGTTCTTAATACCTGGTCTGCCTTCACTGCCTTCACACTCTTTTCACGTCATGTCCGTCAGAACTTCTGTTTCCGGTCGGCTGAGTTCACTCTTTTTCTCCTTTACTCGTGATGGAAAGAAAACTTTTCCCTCCTGCTCCTCCTCTCATCTTTGATCCCCATCTTCTCCTCGTTAAACTGTGTCCTTGGTAATCGCGTCTCTACGGGCAACGTAAAGACGCAAACAGAGAAAAGCCGACTCTTTTGAAATCGGGAAGAGTTTTATTTAGGACTCGGACTAAAGAGAAATAACCGAAAGTCCATGTTTACTTCTGATACATACAAGGCCTATAGAGCGTAAACTTAGCACCCATGTTTACTTGTGATACATACAGTCTATAGAGTGAACTTAGCACCCATGTTTACTTGTATTACTTACAGAGTCTATAGAGTGAACTTAACACCCATGTTTACTTGTGATACATACAGTGTCTATAGAGTGAACTTAGCACCCATTCTTACTTGTGATATTTACAGGGTCTATAGAGCGTGAACTTAACACCCATGTTTACTTGTGATACATACAGTGTCTATAGAGTGAACTTAGCACCCATTCTTACTTGTGATATTTACAGGGTCTATAGAGCGTGAACTTAACACCCATGTTTACTTGTGATACATACAGTCTATAGAGTGAACTTAGCACCCATGTTTACTTGTATTACTTACAGAGTCTATAGAGTGAACTTAACACCCATGTTTACTTGTGATACATACAGTGTCTATAGAGTGAACTTAGCACCCATTCTTACTTGTGATATTTACAGGGTCTATAGAGCGTGAACTTAACACCCATGTTTACTTGTGATACATACAGTCTATAGAGTGAACTTAGCACCCATGTTTACTTGTATTACTTACAGAGTCTATAGAGTGAACTTAACACCCATGTTTACTTGTGATACATACAGTGTCTATAGAGTGAACTTAGCACCCATTCTTACTTGTGATATTTACAGGGTCTATAGAGCGTGAACTTAACACCCATGTTTACTTGTGATACATACAGTGTCTATAGAGTGAACTTAGCACCCATGTTTATTTGTGATACATACAGGGTCCATAGTGTGAACATAGTACCCATGTTTACTTGCGATACATACAGGGTCCATAGAGTGAACTTAGCACCCATGTTTACTTGTATTACTTACAGAGTCTATAGAGTGAACTTAACACCCATGTTTACTTGTGATACATACAGTGTCTATAGAGTGAACTTAGCACCCATTCTTACTTGTGATATTTACAGGGTCTATAGAGCGTGAACTTAACACCCATGTTTACTTGTGATACATACAGTGTCTATAGAGTGAACTTAGCACCCATGTTTATTTGTGATACATACAGGGTCCATAGTGTGAACATAGTACCCATGTTTACTTGCGATACATACAGGGTCCATAGAGTGAACTTAGCACCCATGTTTACTTGTATTACTTACAGAGTCTATAGAGTGAACTTAACACCCATGTTTACTTGTGATACATACAGTGTCTATAGAGTGAACTTAGCACCCATTCTTACTTGTGATATTTACAGGGTCTATAGAGCGTGAACTTAACACCCATGTTTACTTGTGATACATACAGGGTATATAGAGTGAACTTAGCACCCATGTTTACTTGTGATACATACAGGGTCTATAGAGTGAACTTAGCACCTATGTTTACTTGTGATACATACAGTGTCTATAGAGTGAACTTAGCACCCATGTTTACTTGTGATACTTACAGGGTCTATAGAGAGTGGTCAAACCCCAGCAAGGGTTGATGGATATTTCCTGAGCGGTATAAATCCGTAGCACAAATTCCTTCAGAGGGGAAGTAAAGCCGTCGGTCCCATGTCGATTGTTACATGTAAAAGAACCCTGAATTGTATGAATATGTGAAAATACCAGGTCTGTCAAACTAGATTCCTTAATACCCTCGATTATTACTGATATCGAAAGAATCGAGAATCAATCTTAATATTACAATTCTCGCTACTTCGATTCTTAGCTCTCAATAAAACTGGCAACTAAACAAAATGGCAATATTCAGAATAGGTAATCATCGATTATATCTCAAATTAGTTTAGTTGCTATTTCACTTGAATGCCAGAAAATTGTAAATATACCGTATTATCCGTAATATAATACGACCCTAACATTCTGAGGTGTTCTTCATGAAAAATAAATGTTCTCGAATATAATACGATCTGACATTATGACAGTATCAAGAGGTAAAAACTTAACAACTTTGACACATTTTTAAAAATTAAAAGTTAAGTGAGACCATCAGAATACATTAATCGATTCTAAACAAACAATCGATATAAAATGTTAGACTAGGGATGGCAATTTTTCGTAATATATCGATATATCTATCTATCATTAAATTGATATATTACAACGTGTATATTGAAAGATACGGTATTTCGATCAAATTAAGATGGCCGTTTTCCTGCAATTATATTATTTGTCACTTTTCGATTTTCAATGTTTTATTTATCTCTTTGAATAAGATAATTTTAATAAAAATAGAACAGAAATTGGGGTGGTTAGTAAAAACAGAGCAAAAAAGGTTGTATTTATTTTAATTCATGAGCTTTAGAGTGTATTCCAATTAAAATATTGTCAAAACTTCATCTCTAATTTCTGGCGACATAACGTGCAGAGGATCAGTTATGGTGGACGACTTAAAAAAATTGTTAGTGTGTGAAATGTGTTCTTCTTTCCGTTATAAAATCAGCAATTTATTAATTTCGAATTTTTTTTGAAATAATTGTTTTATTTTCAATTTTGAAGACTTTTAGTGTATTTAGTCAATATCTATAAGATTGTGAGATTAAAGTTTCAAACGAACATGCGTTGTAATGGTCGCGTCCAATGTTCGCATTGAGGGGGGAGTAAGGTATTAGACATGTAAGATTTTCTATACAATAAAAATAATTATTTCATATAAGAAAATGTTTTTGACTGTTTTTACAACGCTAGTATCGTTTATTTGACAAAAAATAAATAGTAACAGAAAAAGTTTTTATTTCAAGTAAGCCTACTTACTTACTTGTAAGTAATTTAAGTTGCTGCCAGTACAGTATCTACTTAAGTTTTCTTTCCAATGCCATTAATTCAAAACAGTCCACGTTCATTTAACGATCCTATTTGGTAAATTGATTATATTTGTGTTCACAACAACTGTTTATTATACTTCTTTTTTACAAAAATTTGAGTCAATGATGTTTTATTTGTAGGTAATATTACATGTTTACTATAATGTAACTCCTAATTCTTTAATATTTTGAATATATGATTTAATACTTGGTCAATATTAATATTTTTCTTTGTTAATAACCTGTTTTTTTTATTACTATGAACTTTTTTTTTTGTATGTTATGAAGCTAAATACCTACATATATTTTTAAATTTGAGGTTGGATGCTTGGAAAAATAATGAAAAATGAAATGTTAAAGAAAAGTTTAACTTAAGAATCGGAATCGAGAAAAACAGGTATTTTGACATTTCTAGAAAATACCTTTCCCTGTAAAATTGGTAGGCGCTATGGCTCTTGCTCATAGAAATTCTCGTGTGGTGATATAATTAGTTGGTTCAGAAATAACACTTTAAATAAATAATAATTGTGAGAGTGAGTTTAGCACCCCGAATCATGTATACTTCTCACATTTTTACACGCAGCGTGTATAAATGCTAGAACTCCATCATAGCTTTAACCCGATTATAGTATATTTGTTTGCCTATTATATAAGGCACAAAGTTTCAATGCTCTTAACTAAGACTGAAGCTATTAGTTTCCTATTGTTTTTTCTTAACTATATGATTTTTGAACATAAATTAGGTAGTATTTACTAGATCTATTTATTGAATCACTGTACTTTTTATAAATCTGAACTTGAATATTTTTTTCCTCTCACAAATATATTTATCAGATTTCAACTCTATAATCAACCACTAATGTTGGTTCATATGTGAGTGTTATAGATTTAATGCATGGAACTTGGATATAGATTGATGTTAGATATGATTGAATTTATTGGTTAATTATTTATCTAAACGTTAACTAACGCGTTTGTTTTTGTTTCAGAATACCTTGATGATAGTTCTCTAATTGGTGAGTTCACATCTACCTTACTATATAATACCTATACTATGTCATACTATAAGGTGCTACTTAAGTGTACTGCACTGAGATTACCGTTTTCACTGAACATAGCTAGCAGAATAAAAACACGTTCTGCTCTGTCTGCTCTCTCCACGGAAGTCAAACAAAACAGACGTGATTTAGTCCCATAATGCTTCACGCTATCTTCTCCGAGCAAAACAGTACATAATGGCAACTTAAGTTATCCATTAATCAACTCAAGCACAAACTGTGTGTGCTATCAGAGTTGGTCTTGCAAAGCATCTTGGGTTTCAAATGGCCTTGAAACGAATCACGGGTCCCAGTTGGTTCTAAAAATAATCTTTGGTTTCAATTGGCCTTGAAACGATTCACGGATCCCAGTTGGTCCTGAAAATCATATTGGGTATCAAATGGCCTTGAAACGATTCACGGGTCCCAGTTGGTCCTGAAAATCATTTCGGGTTTCAATTGGTCTAGCAAAGAACCATGGGTCCCAGTTGGTCCTGAAAATCAACTTTGGTCCCAGTTGATCTTGCCAAAGCATATTGGGTCCCAATTGGTCTTGAAAATCACCATGGGTCCTAATTGGTCTTGCAAAGCATCGTGGATCCCATTTGGTCTTGCAAACCATTAGAGGTCTAAGTTGATCTTGCAAAGCAACATGGGTCCTCAATGAGGTCTGAAACCTTCACTCAAGCAAACTTCTGGCTTATATGTTTCGTGATATGTTCTTATCTTAAGGTGGAGTTTTATAAATTAATTTAATTAATCAGCGCAGATGGATATGAAATCAAAAACTTTTATCAAAAGAATTGGGAGGCTCCAATGTTTCAGTTATCATTGCAGCAGCCTTCTTCTGAGACAGAATATAATTTTACTTCATTTTACTTCCCTACATACTTTTTACATCCACTACTGTTTCCAGCCTTAGGCCTGGATAAGTTTTCTATTCAAGCTATATATGTTCCATTACTAGCTTGCTAGAACCATCATAGTTTCATATGGCTTATAATTTAACTTAAAGCTAGGACAGACACAATGGACCCCCGCCGTTAATTCATCACGGTTAAAGGGTAAACCCACATTTTCCCAATAATAAATTTTTCTGCCATGCTGGTAGTTGAACCCGGGACACTTAGCTCAATAGACAAATACGCATCCAACTGGACTTTCTACAGAATATTTTTTTAAAAATAAAAGTCAAAACGTGAGAACATTCAAATTTTGAATTTATTACACGCTTCACGTACCATTAACCATCCCGGCTAACGGTATATTTATACTGATGGGGTAGTGAGAAAGAAGGAGTATAATATAGAGGATATGTACCCCCATTTCAGCTGAGGTAGATCATAAAACCATTAAGAAAAATACACCTGACTCAATCTCCTTGTCCCAATGAGTAGTTTTTATTAGAAAGTATTAAGGGAAACTTTAAAGTGTGAAGCTGTCAAGTCTGTATGAAGCACAGATTAATCCCAATCAAATTTTGTACACAAAACCCTAGACCTCTTCATAAAAGGTGCATCATTCCAACCTCTAGCCACTAAATGGTCCGAGCGTTTACGCCGAGATTTAATTGCTCTAGTGATGCCGGGCTTGTTTGGTCTGGTCACGAGGCGACGATAAGATAGGGAGGGAGCCTAATGTTCAACTTACTTGCTTATTCATAATCGCTCTGATACAGTCCCAGAAGTATTATACAGCCGGGTTTCCAATTTAAGGCTACTTGAAGTGGGACATTGTTTTTCTATTGGGACTCAATACCAAACAAGACTTGACTCACAGTTTGAGCTTATTCTTAGGGAGTCCTAGCCATATTAGCCTAATCCATCCTGTTTCTTAAGATAATATATTTCGTCTTCTAGCCACTACTATAGCTAAAATTTAACAAAAACCAATTAGTACTGCTCCGACTCGGGAGGCCGTGGTTCTATGCCAGCTCATTGTAATGAGGTTTGATATTTATTTTCCACCTGATGTCTAATCTAGTGGGAAGAGGCTACTATTTCTCTCGATGCATAGAGTTGAGATCTTCTTTTCTAGCATATGGAGCTGAGACCTTATCTTCCAGTGTTTGGAGTTTGATAGGTTAATTTGGCTATGCACTGTGCAGAGAAGGGTTGCCACTAAATATATGTCTTAATTATTGCATAGAGGATAGAATGCAGACATAAGGATAGTTACATTATTTCATTCTGTGTGTCTTGTCTTGTGTGAAACAACAGCTAGTGATCTTGGTTATCTAGGTTCCTGTAAAGATGCTAATCCCTGGGAGAGGGGGGAGCCTGATGGAATGTTAAGTTGGAAGTGCTTCATGCTACTTTTGGGCCGAAAGAAACACAGTAGAAGAGAGTCTGTCAGTAGAGATAGTCATCAAGCCAACTACTAATTGGCCGACCGTTAGGAATGATCTAAGCTGCCGGTTTAAGGAAGTTGTATCAAGAGTGTGTTAGAAGAAATAAATAAAGTAATTATCAGGTTATCCTTGTAAAAAAATAAATAAAGATGATTTAATTAACATTACCGTTCAAGTTTTCTTTGAGCCTCAATTGATGAGCTGCATGATACGTCAGTTTGAACGTAGCGAGTTTAGAGCTTATCTTCCAGTTTGTGGAGTTTAGACCTTATATTCCAGTGTGAGTGGATTTTAGATTTTCTCTTCCAGTTGTGGAGTTGAGACTTTCTTCCACAGCGTGTAGAGTTAACACCTATTTTTCACACGTATGGAGGTGATACTTTATATTTAAGAGCATGGAGTTGATATCTTTTCTTATAGCACTGGAAGTTGATGCCTTATCTTCCAGTGTGTAGAGTGAGATATTCTCTTCCAGCGTTTGAAGTTGAGATCTTATCTTCTAGCATGTGAAGTTGAGACCTTTTACTATAACATTTGGAGCTGGGTCCTTTCATCCAAACGCATAAAGATTAAGCTTTTTATTTCGGTACGTGGAGTTGAGATCTTCTTTACCGGAACATGAGCTCTTCTTCACCGGTAGACCCGCACTGTTCAAACTAGCAACTATTTATGAAGTGGATCTGGTCCCAGACTTTATTAGTTGATCAAGACCACACACCCTCTGACAAATGTTTATAAAGCCCTTGGAGCAGTTAGTGGGGCAGGGGATCTTGTGTCAGAGAGAAAAGGAGGGGGGGGGGCAATAAATAGGATCCCTGTCGAGAAGACCAGAGGGGGGAATAGAAGAAAAATAATTTCGGAAGCAATAAATATGTCTTGGAAATGGTGTGCAATCAGCGTTAAGTCAGTCGGGGGAGGGGTTAAGGGGGTAGTAAAAGATAATTAAGTTTTACTGGGTTGTTTGTGTTGTTACTGGTATCTTTGTATGTTTGTTTGTGTTGTTACTGGTATATTTGTATGTTTACTTGTCGGTTTGTTTGTGTTGTTACTGGTATCTTTGTATGTTTACTTGTATGTTTGTTTGTGTTGTTACTGGTATATTTGTATGTTTACTTGTATGTTAATTTGTGTTGTTACTGGTATATTTGTATGTTTACTTGACAGTTTGTTTGTGTTGTAATTTGTATTTTTACTTGTCAGTTTGTCTGTGCTGCAACCAGTATACTTTTATTTTTACTGGTCTGTGTGAGATTTTACTTGTTTATTTTAGTTGCTATTGGTTTGTTTTAGTTGTTTTTGTTTGTATATGTAGCTACTTTTATATTTGTTTGTGTTGATATAGTATATTTGTATTTTTACTGGTTTGTGTGTTTGGGTTATTACATTTTTTTATTCCTTGTTGTTACTGATATGGTTGTTTGTGTTGCTACTAGTATATTTGTTTGTGTTACTAGTTACTACTGGTATGACTATGTTGTAACTGGCGTGCTTGTTTGTGTTCTGACTTACACGTTGTTTGAATATATCAACGTCATAGTCCGAAGTTGGTGTGGATGCCCTGGAATTGCTCTTTGTTTTGTCAACCTTCAATATAATTTATATGAATGTTTTCCAATAATCTTTTCTTCTATTCATGTGCCTCTTAGTTTTAATTCCCACGTCTTCACGAAATGGTAATGCTGAGTAATGGTTAGCCCCGCTGTAATCATCAGAGTCTTGTCATGCAGTGGTGCACGTGTTACCAAGTATTGAATATTGATCAACGTAAAGTTAACTTGCCAACTGGTTCAACTCTGCTGAACATCAGATCCTTACAAGCTTCATGAATAATGGAACAACTAATTGACCACTTTCACCTAGGTCTGACATGTGACTAATGAAACGTTCATTTCAAGGTGAAATAACATACGTTCTGAGAACTTACATGTGGAGGAAGAAACGTTTACTTCAATGGGAAATAATATACTTCCTGAGAACTCACATGTGATCGATGAAACTTTCATTTCAAGATGAAATAACATAATATGTTTCTAGTTCATACATGTGGCTGATGAAACATTCATTTTAAGGTGAAATAACATAATATGTTCTGATTTCGCACATGTGGCTGATGAAACATTTACTTCACGGTGAAATAACTTACGTTCTGAGAACTTACAATTGGCCAATGAAATGCTCATTTCAAGGTGAAATAGCATACACTCTAAGAGCTCACATGTGGCTGATGAAACATTCACTTCACGGTGAAATAACTTACGTTCTGAGAGCTTACACTTGGCCAATGAAAGGTTCACTTCAAGGTGAAATATAATACACTCTGAGAGAATGTTTTTGATGATAGTTGCAAATACACAGTTAATATTATATATATTCATTATTCAGCCCAAATACCTTGGGCTATGTCATTAAAAAGAAACTTTTCATACACTTTATTTTTATTTATTTTTCCAGTCCAAAAGTTGATAACTTCCAGCAATAGGGAAAAATAACAAATATATATATACGTATATATTGGAATATTACTATATGAAATAATATTTATCAGCTTTTGAAGCTTCTTTCCACAGCGATAATATAATTGGTTATCACCTTGTTGATTTGGAAATGTTTTACAAAAGTTTTACTAAATGTAGGGCCGTTGAAATTTGTGCTGCTCTATCATCTTTTATGTTTGAAATATCATATTATACTAATATATTTAGTTCCACCTTAACTTTCTTAAACACCTTAAGGTGGGAGTTTAGGTAACGAAAATTAAGGGTAGTGTTTTTGCAGCTGTATAGCAAAACATTTTTGTAGTCAAAATAAAAAAAATATTGCTTCAGTAGAAACATAGAGTCTAATTTTCATCATATTTTTATACCAACAATTGTTAAATATTTGTTATGAGCTTAGCGGCACTAGGTGAGAAACTTTGTAAACGAAGAGAACATTTTTCGTTAAATTCCAGGACACTCTTGACAGATATTCAACAACTGTTGATATCACCACGCTATGAAAATTAAACTCAATATTTCTAATGGAGCAATATTTGATTTATTTTGACCAAGAAAATGCTTTAATATAAAAACTGCAAGAACACTGCCCTTTTCTCGCGTTTCTTACATCCACACCTTAAATGTAAGTATATGTTGTAATTGTTGTGGGGTAGGGAAGGGGGTAGTAATGACGGGACAACCACACTCGCGCATATACCCTACAATTCCTCGTCCCACGAAGTGTTTTATAACCACCCATAATTTGACATGGAAATTACACGCCCCCCCCCCTCTTCCCTCTTCTCCTTTTCACTCCTCGCCTTACATGTAAACAATGAATAGTTTTACATAACTAAGTTGGAATAGGCTGGGGCAGTTGTAAAGAGGGTTGGTTGCCTGTAACGGGAGCAACGATTAGTAGAGGTCTGGGTTTGAGTCTATCTTACTTAGGGCGGAACCGACAGAGACAGATAAATATTTCAATATGTTATATTTATTTGAGGTGTTTAATGTTCACTTTCTGAACCGACTGATTATATTAACACAAAACTTATAAATCAACTTAAATCTATAACATTCACAACATCCAGTCCCCGGACGTTAATTAATCACTGTGAAAGTGGAAACCCACATTTTGCCAATTATAATATTTTTAGCAATTCTAGAAACCAAACCCGGGTCTCTTAGCTAATTAGACAGAGACACGTTACCAACTGAGCTAAGGTGTCGGACGAGAGATTAAAAAAAGGAGGATGTCTTAAACATTCTGATGGGACCACACAGGAAACCCGGATGATTGACGTTATCATTTTGAGTTAACCAGGTATCAGATTTGTGGACTAGGGATAATAGATGTGAGCCAGGGATCATAGACGTAAACCAGGGATCATATATATAAATTAGTGATTAGATAAGTAAACCAGGGATAATATATGTGAACCAGGAATCATAGACGTAAACCAGGGATCATATATATAAACTAGTGGTCAGATATGTAGACCAGGTATCATATATATAAACTAGTAATCATATATGTAGACCAGGGAAAATAGATGTGAACCAGGGATCAGAGATGTGGACCAGGGCTCATTGACCTAAACTAATGATCAGTATAGGGTGGGGCGGAAACAATTAGTTGATCTAAGGTTCCTGAGGCAAATAAGGCCCACCTTATTTAAAAATCGAATAATTTATATAAGTGCTAGGATTAATGGAAATGACAATGTTCATATTAAAGTTTGTTTTATTACTAATTAGAAAAAACACAAATAAAAGCAAATCTTAGCGTAATTTAAATTTTAACCAACTCTTGATAAAACACTATGTTTGGGCCTTATTAAACCATGGTAGTTTAATAAAGCCCATGAACGAAATCAAATGTTTGAAAAAGAAAATAACAATTATTTGGCACTTTTGCATGGGAACTAAGTTGAGATCATCTTTAATCATAATTATAGCTTAAAAACAGCACACAAATACGTCACGGTCTTCTTTGGTGAGACCAACACACTCCTCATGGTACCAATGAAGACACTGTGAGCATTGCCTCATATCAGCAACCTTTTCTTCTCTGCATCCATGACAATACCATCCGTCTTTTGACGGTCTATTTGTTCCTTTACTTTTCTTTGTTTTTTCCTGTTTATTAGTGGCAGCCTTCTTTTTACTACTATCCTTTTCTTTGAAAAGTTCTTTGGTCACTCTCTGGCCCTGATAATTTAATGCTTTTCTTCGTGGTTTTGCCTTCACAACTGCATAATTTGGCGTTGGCATTAACTCGTGAAACGGGGACTTCAAAAAATCCTTTGTTTTTAGATTTGCCAATGGAATCTCATCATCGGATTTATCTGAAATACCAGGGGGAGGATTAGGAGATGTTCTTACTGGTACTGTTATTGTTGCGGCCTCTTCTGATGTCTGTTCCCATCTTGGCACTGGCTCAATAATTTCACTGTCGGAATCTGAAGATGATGAGCTGTAGATTCGAAGTGGACGCTGTTGATGCCTTGGCTGACAGGCATAAGGCTCGGGTTCGCTGTCAGAAGATTTGGAATCGTAGATAATTGGACGCCTTCTAACATTCAAACCAGAAGTGGTCGGAATTGGAGAAATATCTTGAGTATTTGAGAATGTGGCTCAGGAATTTCTGTTAATACAGATGGTGCAAACGCTTATTCAGGAATGGCGTTAGGATTAAATGGATACAGGCCAGTTGCCCCGAATCCACTGATAATATTACAGTGGGTCATACACTTTGACCAGACTTTACTCAGAACTGTGTTAAAACGCGCTTTGGTAAGTCTTTTATTAGACTTTTGGAACATGAACAACAAGAGTTCTTGGTCCCAATGATGCTCGAATGATCTGTAGACAGCTTTGTCAAGAGGCTGTAGCTCGTGAGTGGTGTTTGAAGGAAGGCAGTACAGCAAAATATTATTATTCTCTGCAGCGTCAACTATAAGATAATCTAAGTGCGACGATGCCCCATCAAAAATCAGGAGACATTTTCCAGGAGCTTTGTGTTTTCCAAGATGCTTAATGAATTCAATGAATAATGGTGTAGTCATGCTCCCCTTCGGTGCCATTCTTACTAAACTCCCAGCAGGCAAATTGTCATCAAACTCAGGCTTATGCCTTTTATCTTTGAGGATAATCATAGGGGGATAGCAGCCCCTACTGCATTTACACAACCAACAACAGTGACACTCTCTGCATGTTCTGAAGAAACCATATGTTCTCTTCGAGAACCTTTTTGCGCTAAGACTGACTGTTGTTTATGTATCGTGAGACGACATCCCTTTTCATCCATGTTGTAGAGGCGTTCTGGATGATTATTAATGTCTAACTCCTCATAAAGCTTCTCGACTCCATCAAAGTGCTGATTCACTATGGCTTTATTTAGTTTTTGAGCTCGAGCAGGATTCAAAAATTGGGTTTTACGTTTGGAAATGTTTGGGTTTCTCCTTAAAAACAACTTAAACCAATCTTTTCCCGCGAGACCACTTTCTTTATTGAAGTTATTCTTAATTTTATTTTGTTCACAAAATATAAATGTTTGCCTTCGTATAGCTTTTGGAGTTAAAGGGACACCAATTGAAGCAAACTTTACTATTCTTTCTACTAAGTTCTTCTCTTGTTCTTTTGTTAGCACAGTCTTTCTTCCTAAGCTTTTCGTCGTCTTCTCTGTCTTCAAATGGTTCCTCAATGTTCTTCTAGGCACTCCATAGCGTTCTGACGCTGCACGTTGAGATAGTTGTCCTCTTTGTACAGCTTTCATAGCAGCTTCCAGACTTTCATCATTCCAAAGACCCCGTTTCTTCTTGACTTCTGACATTTTCAGGGGCCTATGGCAACAAAATAAGTGACTATCACTATCAATCACTAAAAAATAAAATCACAAATTATAGCAGTTTAATCCTTTTGCACTCAGCTCTTTTTCTCTATTCCTTGCTAAAGCACTCATGCCTATTCTCACGTATTTGCCCCTTAAAATTGAAGTTTTAGAACATATAATCATTAAAAAAATCACATATCTTTTATATATCTAATATTGAAGAATTCTAGATAATATATATGTTATCAAGAAATATACTACAAAAATTTATTAAGAAAATTTAACAATTTGAAAAATTGAAAAACCAAATTAAAATCTTTAAATTAGAGATAATAAAGTAACTTAATTTTTTTCTTTATCAACCAACCTGAAAGAAGTAACCTTTATTTCTGAACAGTTCTGATACAAGTTTGCTGTCTTTAACATTATTTGATTATGAACTACATCACTTTTTTTAAACTAATGTATTCGGTCTCGTTTAAGGGTTTAATAAGGCCCACCAACAAATTTACTGGGCCTTATTAGCCGCGGAATAGTAGGTTATATTACAACTATTTTCACGTAAAATATGAATTCAAATCAATTAAAACAATCTTAATTATAAAACTTTAAATTGAAATAATAATTGTAATATAAAATCAATGTGAAAAGAACAAGATATTAAATAAAACTTACGAATTTTAACTTCGCACTTTTATAAAACGGAGAGACACAACCACCTCACACAAAGGTCTCGGCCAAACTGACAAGATGGCGCCGCTAGTAAATATCGCTCCACTGAGTTGTCTTTGGTGTGTGTGGAAAAAACCCAACCTCTGCAACTAACGGTAAATGTTATTTTTTCAAAGTGGGCCTTATTAGACCCTGGGCCTTATTTGCCTCAGGTACCTTATTCTGAGGAAAGTGATGGACAACGTGCTGAGGCTTGCCAGACGTCCGGTGGAGCTCACCTTTGTGACATTACCTTCAAAAGTGAAAACATGTAGTGTGTAGCTTGGTTTTATTTAGATAGTGAATATGTACTTTTCAATTAAAGTTGTAATTTTCAAGCTACCAATCGTCACATTGTTTTGACCCCATCCTGTATAAGCCAGGTATCAAATATTTGAACCAGGCATCAATAATACGTATCAAGGTTAAAAATTGTAATCCAAGAATCAGAGATATGGACCAGGGATCAAAGATGTGAAGAAATATAAAACACAATATTTGTGCTAAGCATATTTCTACAAATATTAAAACATCAAATAGAGCAAACTTAATATAAAACATTTAAAGGGGCTCCACAATTTTTAATTATGTAAACATAAAAAAAGAACTTTCTGGGTAATTTAATAAATTTTTATGTCGGCTACGATTAAATTGTTATCGAGGTTTATAAATGTGCTTAGATACATTTAAATACTTTAGTTTAAATAAAATTAAATTTGTATACCGTTCACATTAACTATATTTGTATTAGCTACTAAATAAATTTATATTCAGTTTTTTAACATATTAATTTTTTATGATTATTTTAAGGTCAAGTACGATATATATGCATGTTATTTTACTTAAAAATAAGCTTATAATGAAAATACATCTAACTTTAAGGCATAAATAACTTGAGTTTTTTGTTATATTTTTAAAAATAAATATAATAAATTACAGAAAAATAGAAATTATTAAGACTAATGTTGGTCCTTCTAGTACCTGATAGTTCAGAGAACCCTTATAGTAGCTAATAGTTCAGGGAGTCCATTGTAGCTGATAGATCAGCATGCCCTTCTTAAAACAGATAATTTATGTAAGGAAGTCCTAGTAGCATATATTTCAGGGAGTTATTTTAGTATTTATAGGTCAGAGAGTTATTATATATTTTAGTTCAGGGAGTCCTTATAACTGATAGGGCTATGAAATATATTAATATGATATCTGTGTGGAGTGATCGCTCATTAAATGCATACATAATAGCTTAGGCTATTTGATTCTCAATAAGATGCATCCCAAACAATTATTATAATAATTGTACATGTGGCGGATAAGCCAACTACCGAGTCGCAGATGGCTGGGTTATCTGATAGCTCGTGATATTAGAAATCACACATTTGTAGCCGGCGATTTCCCTACGTCCATCATAGACTCTCTACCTTAAAATATGAGTGAAGAGTGACCCTGGTCACGGTATGAATCCTGGATAGCTCAGTGGTTAGAGCAGTGACGTGCTAAACCAAAGGTCCCGGGTTCAATTCCCGTGTCCATGTGTCATTTTTCAATTTTTCAGAATTTTGAAAGAAACTCAATGAATAAAGTTTCCTCAGTTCTAATCTCATTCTGTGCCACTTGAAGGACATTTATTTCCCCTGCTTCCCATGTAGTATGCCAATGGCGCAACTTTTCTACAATCAGATCTCATAGAAAGTAAAAGGCCACGTCACTTTTTGTTGTTTGAGGCTGAAAATAACACTTTAAGCTCTTCTGTTTAGAAGTAAGTGGAGCAATTTGAATATATGTTATGAATGAGTAAGAGATATTTTTATTTCCCTATTTGAATTACTAAGAAATAGAATATGTTTAAATATTTTGTAATGAAATGTTAATGTTTCTTTCGTCTTGGTATCAAGCTAAAGTTATCAATGAATTATAACCTAAAGTTTGAATCATAACCGAAGTTAAAGGAACCAGTAGAGCTCGAATAGTAGTCAGCACCACCAACTATGACCTTACAAGTGCGAGCGTTGGCCCAATCAGATGCCCTTGGTATGATTTTTACACAATAGTGTTTACCATTCTACTTTCAGACAAATGCTTGAAAAGTTACTGCAAATTTGTTTTTCTATTATTTCTTTAAATCATTTAAAAATCTTATTGAAACAACCCCTATTCACTCTCTTCAGCGTGTTCCTTATTATAAATGGACGAAGTCACTACTGAGAATATTTAAAAAGAACTGAAGTCAACATAAAAAAGGACTCCTTGTTGCCATTATTTATGGAGGACATACGGTTGTTCACCTTGCCTGGTCCTAGCTAGGACGGGCCTATTAGGGGGAATTAATGGCAGGGGTAGTTTCCTGGCTAAGAAGGGTGAGGGGGTATTGGGGGCGCAACTTCAGGAAGGATCACGTTTCCTCCCCACACACCCCATTCCCCAATGTTTAATTTCTCACTCATCTCTTATTCCACCTCGCTGTTCTTTAATCGGATCTTTAAGAAATCAGTTTCCTCCGCGTCAACAGTCTTCCCTTACAGGTTAAGGGGGGGAACCTCTGACTGCAGCCACTGAATTATTGGAACTGGCAAGCTCCCTCAGAACAAGCAGAACTGGTTATCTCCCTCTGACGAATGGAACTGGTTATTTCCATAATAACTAATAGAAATCATAAGCGCACTATGATCTAAGGAAACCGACTATCTTCTTCAGAACTAGTGTAACCTTTCTCTCAGTGCTAGAATAATTGGGAAATTCCCTCAGAACTAGTGTAAATATTTACTTCACTCATAATTAGTAGAACTATCAACCTTCCTCAGAACTAGTAAACTATGAAACTCAGGATTTATAAAAGGAGGCAATTTTCAGAATAGAGCTCTCCCTGTTTGAAGCGTTGGGGTTAAAATGGGGTTGAAATGAAGGAAGGTTAATTAGTAAGTTACAGCCTTCTTTATCATAATAATACACCCCCCATCAATTTCCAGTAACGATGATAACCCCCTCCACACCTAACTTTGACATTATCTTGACTTTCTGTCCGTTTGTTTTAATACACCTACTTCTCTTTCACTTACATTTTGTTGAACTAGGTTATTTGCCTTCTCCTCCCTTAGCGGTCTCACTTCACTTCGTCTGGTTAGAAAAAAATTAGAAGGAGCGTTCAAAGATGATTTGTTTTAAATGGACTTGACAATGGTGTTATTACTGAAAACTTCCGAGTAATTAGTTCTTAGCATTACCAACCTTCTCACCAAATAAAGGTGGGTCATGTTGGTGACGAGAGGGAACAACTCAATACAAATATTTGTATTCTACTATAAGACCATAACGGAAGGAACGTTAGCAACTATAGATATATATTTAATTGTGTTCAACAGTGACACAATTTTACTCTTCTACTATTCAGGTATTGGGACTATCTTTCAAAACTACAGCTGCAGATCACATGACTAGACGGTGGGAACGTGGACTAAATGTCAAGCTTTCCTAATTTGGTTTGCAGATGGTAAGGAGGCTGGGTTTTGAATCCCGGCCCGGTGTATGGAAGGTGTTTTATCCTGAACGCTTCCTACTTCCCTTCCACGTAAATGAGGATACATAATATTCGTAATTCCCGGGTAGGTAGCAAGGTATGGTGGAAATGTAGGTATTAATATACATTTTATAAAAAAAAAAGGATAGGGAGATGTAGCCCTATGGGACAGATTCATAGCCAGACTGAGTACCTCTCTAGTGCAGTGCTATACTAGAGAAAATATTACACCCACCTAGGGATGTGGAAAAAGTACCGATATTTTCCTTTCGGTACTAGTAATTATTTTACTCGATACTTTTACTGATGTTAGTACTCACACTCCGGTATCGAATAAGTATCGAAAGAAACAACTTTTTTGCTATCTTCACTCGTGCTGGGATTGAATGTTTACCAGGGTGGACTGTGGAGGAAGAACAAATGACACTATTTCTCAATTATCACTTATTTTTTGCAACTCTTGCATTCAATCTCTTTTAGCCCATCATAATTCATGGTTCTTTCATCTTTGTTTATCAACACATCCTTATGCCCTACCAAGCGACTTGATGGGGAGAGTGGTGACCAGTCTTACTACCCCTTCCTTTATAAATGAGCACGGTCATCACAAACTAAACAAAATAAGCTTGTGTAGAGCTCACTGAACTCATTTAACTCAAGGTTCCCCCAAACATACGAAACAGAAAGGTTTATATGCGTTTCGATAGCGATACTTACTGTCATCGATACTTTTCTTTCGATACTAATACGGTATCGATATTCATTCTTCCTATACTTTTAATGAGTACAGTATCGATATTTTTCTTTCGATACCACATCCCTCCTACCTAAACTCGAATGGAATAGGCCAGTTACGTAAATGTTCTAGTTAGTTGTCCTGTGTTTAGTATAACCCGCACTTGAGGTGTAGTCCATCTGACTACGAAATTGGTCCTAAGTCTAAGTTACGAGGGATTACGCTGTAAAACAGCCATTTGACGCAGTGTCCAACAGCACTTTCTAGCGCCTAAGACTGACGTCTGAGGACATACAGTCATTGACGTAAAAAATATTTGTTTTAGTTTTTCCTTATCTCACATTAAAGTTTATACACACAGTTTCGAATCAACCTGTATTGCTAGATCACTAAGGGCCAGTTTCATAGTTAGACTTAGTACGCCTCAAGTACGGCTAGAGATGAAAATGGTCTGCAGTGGTGTCTTGCGGTGGAGGTGTTAAATTATAGAGGTGGTGACTAGAGCCTATTATACTTCAAAATATATATTGTGGAGAGATGAGTGGCCTATAATAAGGGTGTAGAGGAGGTGTATATATGAACCATAGAGTATAGGGGGCAGGGGGGGGGGGCAAATTTCGGGCCAACCATAAAAATATTTTAATTAACTTATTGATGATAGAAAATTGAAGTATGATTTATGAACAACGTGGGTCAACAAAGGCTCGCATTTATTTGTTTCCTTATTACTTTTTTTTTAGCACCGCGTCTTACTACCAGTTCGGTTTGTACGCCTATGTACTAGTTACATTATTGTGTTAGGGATGAGGAAGGTTGAATTTAGAGGAATTTCACCCGTGAGAGTGGAAAACTATTAAGAAAAACCGTCCTCAGTACAACCGACTAGTATCGAACATCGATCTACCTGTCATCGGCAGTCTAGTCAATTGCAAGAGTAGCGCGTTAGACCGTGCGGCCACCTAAGCTCGTTTGATGATGTTTCTGGTGTTAACACCCGCAGGAGAAACTAATCTCAAGTATAAACGTTGAAATTCTGGATATATATATATCGATTACATTATAGTTCCATCTAATCAGTCGAATTTTTTTTTTTAGAAATAAAAGTTGAAAGTTTTCTGTTTTGAGAAATTTTCCGGAAAAAAGTAGGGAAAATCTTCCATCTCACATCTATAAGTACGTTGCTATACTAGATATAAGACGACTCCTAACTAAACTCGAATAGAATGGGTCCGTTTCACAAGGAAATGGCCCATTCTATTCTGGTCTAGGTAGGTGTCGTCCTGTATTTAGTTTAGCACTACGCTTTAGGTGTACTAGGTCCGAATATGAAACTGTCCCTAAATATCTAATTACTTTTGTTTCCAATTTGGTGAGTCAATCAGATTTGAATAGTTTGGTAAATAGATTATTTGGAGCATATTTAGGAGAAATGCTTGTCAACGCTACCCACGCTAGCTAACTTAGGAAACACGATTAGATTGGTTTATTTTAAGTAAATACACCAACTTTAATTTGTTCTTGAATATAAGTTATTTAAGGAGAAAATATATTCCACAGCACACCCAGTGAGAATTAAAACCATGGCCATCAAGATCTGAACCAAATACACTAGCATTGATCTAAAATGGTTGGGTGTATATATTAAAAACAATAATACCCGCGTGATTAACCGTGGTACGCATCAAACTCCAAATACTCTCAGAATCTTCTGAATATAGCAGTTTTCAAGATGTTTACTGCTCTGGACCAATTACTGTTACTGTCAAAAAATCAACTAATCTAATATACGAACTTTACACTTCTCTGATGAGTAGCTTCTGCTGGAGGTTTTACGTGCGAGAAGAAGAGAGAGGGAAGGTAAAACTTGAAATAAGATGAATTGCGCCAACTATGTCTTCATTATTAACTTTACCTCCCTAACAACGTCGTTACAACATTAACATTTTTATTAATGGAGGAAAAAAAGTTAGGTGGAAGTAAATATGTTCGCTTGTACTACTGCGGAGAGGAACAAGTTACTAAGGACGAGGCAGGACCAGTGAAGACAAGGACGAGCTTCTGTCAAGATTAGAAGAGCTGTTAGAACGCCCGACTCCTCCCAGAGAGATCAGGGAAAGCTTTATTTGGTTTTTACTGTTCTAGCTTAGATGAGACCGGGTGCACTTTATTTAAACTTCAAACTATCCATCCTGCTAAAGTTATATAGGTTATCTTGAATGGCATTTAATGTAACAAGGGCCATAAAATGGTAATAATAAATCTTGCATTAATTTAATATGTAATTTAAGTATCAGCATTAATAAAGTTAGCAATATTTTACTTAAATTCTTATAATTGAGTTTGAAATAATTATTTTTATGTAATGAAAGATTTGTATTTCATTAAAAGTCTATATGATTAAACACATTTAGTTAACTACACCCTGTTGTTTAGTAAAGTATTTTTGGGAGTAGGATTTAGGTGAAACATTCTAGTGAGACTAGCTGGAAATAGATCCACTGTCTACTAAGCCCTGACTGTAATTAGTGTGTTTGAAATGTTGTAAGTCAAGTAAGGAAGTCTCCAGGAGTATGGCACCATATTGGACATTCTAGTGGGCCTCACGTGGCCATAAAACTACTGTCTACTAAGCCCTGACTGTAATTAGTGTGTTTGAAATGTTGTAAGGCAAGTAAGGAAGTCTCCAGGAGTAAGAAGCTCTGGCCCGACATGGAGGGGAGGAACTGGGAGATTGAATATGAAAATTTAATAACTTAATGCCACGGAGAGCGCGTGGGAAGAAATGAAGGGGCAGAAGGGAGGGACTAAGTCGCTTCCAATCAGACTCTCCTTTTCTCCTTGCGCTGTTCCCGCAGGGATGGTTAGAAGTCAGGGGGTGGAGTGAACATGGTCGTAAGATGGGAACTAGTTCCAAGTTTTACTTTGCGAGGTAGGACACGAGGTTTGCTTGTTTTAGTTTAGATTTTTTTTAACAAACGTTTTTACACATCTATTTGGAGGTAATGGTGTGCCTTCTTCTCCTTACTATTCTATCATCTGAAAGGTTAGTGGCTCCGCTAAGCTTACGAAAGTGTAAGTTTACTTTTAAAAAAACATTTTTATGTTAAAGCGTACATGAATTTACACTAATCTGGTTTGATTCCCGGCCTCTAGCGTCAGTCAGGAGTACTAATCCTTACATTTTTCCTAGCGGTCATCTAGTTAAGTAATTCAATTAGTTTTTCTCACCAAGGTTGGTTGCTTTGTTCCCAAGAAAGTGTTCCCCTATCAGTTATGACACCTATATAATAATTTACTATCAAAATACCCGCCTCGGTGGCGTAGTTGGCTAACGCGCCTGTCGTGTTGAGCTCGACTGCTGAGGACGGGGAGATCGAGGTTCGAATCTCGGTCGGGTGAACTGGGGGTGGTTTTTTCTAAATGGTTTTCCACTCTCCCTCTACGCAAATGCGGGTTCACTTCCTTTAATTCAACCTTCCCAATTCCTGATCCATTAGCGTAATTAGTACTTAAAGCGTATAACCCGAACGGGTAGTAAGACGCGGTGCTAAATAATAATAAAATGCTATCAAAATGTTGGGATTAAATGCAAATTCTTGATATTAAATTTGGTTTGACCCTAATGATTTATATATTTAAAAAAGTAGGGTTCGTTCAATACAGGAGCTATAAATTATCTTAACCTAAGACAACAGATCTAAAATAAATCAACTCTATCATTACAAGTCATAATGTTTGTGTAACAGGACACAGATGTACAGTACATGCACGAATAAACAAAATCTAAGTTTGCATTTAACAACGTTCTAGAAAGAACTAAAGCGTGGACAGGTAGTAAGACGCTTTAAACCAAAAAAATATTCACAATGAGAGTTTTTTTATGCATCACGTCTTACTACCCGTTCGGGTTATACGCTCACCGTGGGTGTTTAAAGTTGAGGAATAGGGGAATAAAATGTTTGATGAGAGACAACCCCTCACGAAGCAATAAATGTGTTGCTGGTATAGTACACGGTGTATGACCAGGAATAAGATAAGGTATAGCATATGGACTAGTCATTTACAAAAATATACAACATATAAGTGATCTAGTTTCCAACTGTTTTCAACTTGAGGTTAAATGAGAAAGCGTTGAAGTATTTCTTCGTCATACTTCTGTTCTGGGAGTATATTAATCCATAGTGGCTGCCATACTATTGGAATCAAACACCATTGATATACATACTCATACTTTTTTTTACTGTGTGAGTCAAAACACCCTAGAGTAAAGGCCATGCTATTTAAAGCGGATATTGTTGACACACCTCCTCGTACTTTAACCAGGCAGATTTGTATTTATCTTCTCATACTTCTGCTTTCCAAGCACAACTATTTAAGAATAGAGGCTATGCAATTTAAACCAGGCAGATTTGAATATACTTCCTCATAATTATTATCTTTGGGTCTAACTAAACAAGAATAGAGGCCAAGCTTTTGAAACCAGGCAGAGTTGGACATACGTTTCATACTTATGCTTTATGAGTCCAACTAATCAAGAATGGAGGTCAAGATATTTAAACTAGGCAGAGCTGGACTTACGTCTCATACTTCTGCTCTATGAGTCCAACTAATCAAGAATGGAGGTCAAGATATTTAAACTAGGCAGAGTTGGACATACGTTTCATACTTATGCTCTATGAGCCCAACTAATCAAGAATAGAGGCCAACCTATTTAAACCAGGTATAGTTGGACATACGTTTCATACTTATGCTCTATGAGTCCAACTAATAGAGAATAGAGGCCAACCTATTGAAACCAGGTAGAGTTGGACATACGTTTCATACTTATGCTCTATGAGTCCAACTAATCAAGAATGGAGGCCAAGATATTTAAACTAGGCAGAACTGGACATTCGTCTCATACTTCTGCTCTATGAGTCCAACTTATCAAGAATGGGGTCAAGATATTTAAACTAGGCAGAGTTGGACATATGTCTCATACTTCTGCTCTAAGAGTCCAAATTATCAAGAATTGGGGTCAAGATATTTAAACCAGGCAAAGCTGGACATACGTCTCATACTTCTGCTCTATGAGTCCAACTAATAGAGAATATGGTCCAAACAAGACCTAGCCAGTCTACGATCTATTGTCTGTAATGATACTGTTACATGTATTGATTTATAGGAAGTGATTTCAGTGAACAAGAAATAGCACTGCATCACCACCCATGTCCCTAATGAGTTATGATATTGTAACGTGTTTTGATAGAGAGAGGTGATAGCAGGTAGCAAGAACACTCCACCTCTATCCGAGTCTGTAGCGGTACTGTAACATATATGGATTGAATAAAGTTATCCATGTGAGCAAGGACATTTCACCTATACCCGAGTTTGTAGCGGTACTGTAACATCTATGGATTGAATAAAGTTATCCATGTGAGCAAGGAAACCCCACCTTTACCCGAGTCTGTAGCGGTACTGTAACGTGTATTAATAGAATAAAGTTAACCATGTGAGCAAGGGAACTACAGGAGAAAGCGAAAGATGATGAAGGTCCTGAGGCTAAGTTTATGTAAGTAGAAGAGACAGCAAGTTAAAATTGAGGTCCACTTCAACCTGGATTTCAATAAACAACCCTCGGCTGACGAAGGTATTTGAGAATATTGCTTGGTGAGTTGAACCTGGGCTGTACGAGTAAAAGCTGTCTCGATATATCCTTCCCTCTACCTCTTTATCCCTCACCCTCAGGGAGTTGAGAGGGTAGGAAGGGGAGAGACCCCCTCTGAGATTTCTCATCTTGGCTTGTTTTTCTCAGAGCTAGCGAAAACACAAGTCGATCTACTTTCATCATTTGCACTTGTCTTAGTGGAAAAATGGACTAAGTTTTTTCTAATATGGGCTCAAGGGAAGACTAAGAATTCATTCAAAGCTTTATTATTATTTGTAACGGATAGTAACTTAATTACCCCTATTAAGTCAAAAAGTAAATATCTGATAACTATTTCCTTATAATTTTTATGACCTTTATTCAAAAATAAAACTACTATTTATTCTTTTGAACATGGATAAAATATGTAGATAAAATATTCCACTATTTTATTTCTCTTTATAATTAATCAAATTGTCTTAGTCATAGATATAATTTCTTCAAAGCATTTAGGAACAGAAAATAAGAAAACTCCGCAACACAATATTGAGGTATTTAATTGTTGTTTGGGCCTTTGTGTGGCGGCCACACGTTCAGGTATATGGGATACTATGCTTCCTTAAAAATATATGCTAGCAACTAGTGACGTAGGCGTACAACCTGAACAGGTAATAAGATGCGGTGATTAATAAAACTAGTGACGTAGGCTCTTTCATCACTGAGTCTTTGAGTCTCACTTAGACGATATTACGGAAGGACTGGGAGTTGTGTTATTTGGACAACCCTCTCACCCCCGGAAGACAGGTAGCATCCAATAAACTAAGGGTAGTATTACACCGCCTTCTTCTTCCTTGAGCTCGGGATCAAGTGGCAACCAGCATCTTCAATTTACTCAGGCCGAGATTCTTTGATTGTCTTCCACAACACGCACTCTCAGCCACCGTTTCGGACCATATTATCCTGTTCGTATATAGCCTATAGTCTCTTGTTTCTTCACCACTGTCTCAGACCATATTATCTTGTTTCTCTAGTACCATCCCAGACCAAATTCTCCTGTTCCTCTAGTACCATCCCAAACCATATTATAATGTTCCTCTAGTACCATCCCAGACCATATTATACTGTTTCTCTAGTACCATCCCAAACCATATTCTCCTATTCCTCTAGTACCATCCCAAACCATATTCTCCTATTCCTCTAGTACCATCCCATACCATATTCTCCTGTTCCTCTAGTATCATCCCAGACCATATTATAATGTTCCTCTAGTACCATCCCAGACCATATTATAATGTTCCTCTAGTACCATCCCATACCATATTCTCCTGTTCCTCTAGTACCATCCTAAACCATATTCTCCTGTTCCTCTAGCAACATCACAGACCATAATCTTCTGTTCATCTTCGTTTCATGAAAGTTGTTTCCACTTAACTTGACAAAAGAGGAAGTTGAATGTCAATTCGCATCGTTTGCTTCAAGTGTGTTGAGACCTTCAGTGGTGTCTTGTGGTGTTTTTCAACGTGAGTGCATGGCTTGCCAGTAACACTTGTCTCCGTTCACTCATACTTAGTGCAAAGATAATAAGATTCACGTGGTTGGACATTGAAATTGCAATCAACGTTTGTGATTAGAATTTTCACGGAAGTAAATTATTGAGTGTAAGGTACCAATCAACGAATACCTCTACCTGACAGTACTCCACAAACTTTACTCAAGTTTCTTAACATCTTGTAGAGTTTATGACTTTATCTATCCATGTATAAAATGTGTCTCTCACAGACACCCCCTCCCCCTCTGTTCATGTTGAACAGGTGCTGCCTACTAACTACTCTTAACATGTGTTTATAGCAGACAATATGCTCCCTATCCATGTTGGCCATTGTGTTATGATTGTCCTAGACTCAACCCCTTAGTATTTAAATTGTAGGTTTTGTCCCCATACTCCACTCCTTGCTATGTTGAACTGGTTGCGTTTGTCCCAGTTGACACCTCATTTCCTATATTGAACTTGTTTTTGTTCCAGGTAACACCCCTTGTTGTATTGAGCTTATTGTGTTTGTTCCAGGTGACACCCCTTTGCTATATTGAACTTGTGTTAGTTCCAGGTAACACCCCTTGTTGTATTGAGCTTATTGTGTTTGTTCCAGGTGACACCCCTTTGCTATATTGAATTGGTTTTGTCCATCCCAGGTGACACCCTTTTGCTATATTGAACTGGCTGTGTTTGTTCCAGGCGACACCCTCTGGTTGTGTTGATCTTGTGCTGGTTCCAGGTAGCACCCCATTGCTATATTGAATTGGGTTTGTTTGTTCCAGGTAACACTTTCTTGCTATATTGAATTGGTTTTGTTTGTTCCAGGTGAGACCCCTTTATGTATTTAATTGGTTTTGTTTGTTCTAGGTGACACCCTCTCGTTGTTTTGGGCTTGTTTTGTTTGCCCCGTATGCTGACCCCTAACTAATTTGAGCTTAATTTGTTTGTCACAGGTGCTGACCGTTCGTCCCTATCAGCGTTGAACTCTTACCGCACAGGCTCGGATACTGAGGAGGCCAATACCACCGATAACCCCACCACCCCGTTCCCCACCCCTCCCCCTACGTGCGCCTCTCCCACTATGTACCATCATCCCTTGCCCCACTCACCCCAACTCGCGGGGCACCGCCAGGCGTCCCCCTATCCGATAGAGTCTACCAACCTCTCGGGAAACTCCACCCCCACCAACACCGCACCACCACCTCCCAGGTATCCAGCGACCTCCTCAACGAGACACCACCATCACCACTATGGCCACAGTAAGAAGGCCCCGGCCACGACTTTAGTGGCAGCCCGTGCGAGCGACGCCAGCGCCGGTTCCAAGGCCGCGTCGCGCGACCACCATCAACAGCAGCCGCAATACTCGTCGTCGGCCGGTAACTCGGGGACGTTGGGTAGCCGGGGCCGCGTCTCGGCCGGCACCCGTAGGGTGGCATCGCAGAGTGGCGTCACCACCATGACATCATCGTCGTCCAGCTCATCCACGGCGTCGTCTGGGTCAGATAACGTGTCTGACACGACGTACCCTGAGGTGGATGGCGTCAAGGACAACAGGAGGCTGCACATGGAAAATGGTGAGTACGTTTGGAGACAGAGCTGACCTTTCTATGGGAAATAATATATTGAAACACAATTTAGAAGCATTTTATAAAATTCTTAGCCAAACATTGTATATCATTGAATAAGAGTATGGGTTCATAAATGCTTTGACTATAATATGGAAGTATTAACATATTTGATTCTCAGCAGAACCGACGCTAGTGACCAGTGATGGTCTTTGGAGTGAGTAGTCTGTACGGTCATACAGGGAGTTGGGTGGGCATGGGTGCCAAACTGGCAGGAACTTAAAACCAGTAGGAACACCGAACTGTGGACACCCCTCTTATTTTCACTTACCAAGTAATTCTAAAAACATTCTACACTCTGGGTCTGGAACCTGGACAATCCTGTCTCCGATCCCCTTTCTATGCCCAGTTAATCAACAAAAATTCCAAGCAAATTCCAGGAAAATAAATTGGTGAAATCCAGGTACACACTTTATTGCATAATCTATAAAACAGGCCATATGAAACATATTTGGACAGAACTCACTCTCCATTACTAAGCTCCAAAATATTGATCTCTCGTCTGCTTGCTCATTCATAAATTTGCCATCAACTACCTGTGGGCTGCTTTGGTGGTCTTAATTTACAGTTTAGACCTATATTGTGTAACTTAGGTCTATTTATAAATCATTAAAATTTAAAATGATTTGCTAGGATTCGGATTCGAGATTCGGATTCGAGAAATAGTGGATTCGACAATCTCTAGTTTATTGTCTTTTCCAAAACTTAAAATTGTCACCCTCATATCTTTATCTAGAGTATATAATGAGAAAATGGTACTTGTAGGCAAAGGTAACTGGCGAGGAAATGGTAATAGTAGGCAGAGGCAAATTACGAGAAAATTGTATTTGTAGGCAGAGGTAGATGATAAGAAAATGGTACTAGTAGACAAAGGTAGATGACGAGAAAATGTTACTAGCAGGCAGAGGTAGATAACGGAAATGGTACCTGAAGGCAGAGGTAGATTACGAGAAAATGGTACTAGTATGCAGAGGTAGATTACGAGAAAATGGTATTAGTAGACAGAGGTAGATGGCGAGAAACTGATACTAGTAGACAGACGTAGATGACAAGAATATGGTACTAGTAGACAAACGTAGATGACGAGAAACTGCTAATGTTAATACTCAAACATTGATGTGCTAATTTTATTTATCAATCCTCTCATCCCATGTTAATACTAAATTCGTATTTTATATGATTAATTATTGATACATTCAAGACACCAGAAATAATGTTTCCTCCCCTTCAATGAGATCCGTGTAGGTTAAATTCTCGTTCATTTTGGAGTCCAGACCAACTTTAACTCAGCTGGTCAGGAATATATATACCTATTTAAGAGCCATGGGTTCACCTACCGAAAACATATTACTTTGAAATATTCTGTTTTTTTGTTCGGTTAAGCTGTACATTATTGGTCTTTGGTCCGGTTGTTTAGTTAGATTATCCTACATTTCTTGTAGAATATAAAGATATTTAACTTATTCCAAATATAAATCAGGTGCAGATTTGTGACCTTGAAACTTTTTATAAATAATGTATTTGGGCCCAATCTAGAGCTAAGAATTTTGGGTAGGTACAGTACCTCTGGATGGATCTGATCGAGATATTTACAATCTGAGAGCCACGTTATTTTAATCATTGAGCTCATCCTAAACACAACCGCTGACAAATTAAACAAAGTTTATCGACGCTAAATGAGTCTCTTTATATTTTGCAAAGTTCCTTTATCCTCAGCCACACTCCAACGCAAAGTTGTTGGCACACGCACTCTCGATTTCCCGGAGAAAAAACTCCGGTGGAAAGTAATTATAATAAAAAAAACAGACACGAAGAGAGGGGAAGTGATGTTGCCAGTTCAGAGGGAATAATGGGAAGGTAAGCGAGGAGGATTGGGGGAGGCCTTCACTTGTTACTCGCTAGAGTTTAAAGCCCCCCCTCTAACCCTTCTCTCATCTGTTCCGAATCAATTTGGTGGATGGGGGTGGGAAGGGGGTTATTTCACCCTTCTTCTGCCCTTGCCCTTCTCGGAGTTCTTAATTGTAATTCCGTAAGCTTGGAGGGTGTCTCTGCTTTGTCAATCAATATCTACTTAGCTGGTTCTAATCCATCTTGTGGAGTGCCCTCCTCTGGAACAGAACTCGAGACAACACTGGCACACGCTGGACCGGGAAGTACTGGTTCCATACCAGCATTATTTGTACCAACGGTTGTTTGGGGATAGGTGAGTGATTATAGCTCCTGAACTGTGATCTTGGAGGTACTGGTTCCATACCAGCATTATTTGTACCAACGGTTGTTTGGGGCTAGGTGAGTGATTATAGCTCCTGACTGTGATCTTGGAGGTACTGGTTCCATACCAGCATTATTTGTACCAACGGTTGTTTGGGGCTAGGTGAGTGATTATAGCTCCTGAACTGTGATCTTGGAGGTACTGGTTCCATACCATCATTATTTGTACCAACGGTTGTTTGGGGCTAGGTGAGTGATTATAGCTCCTGAACTGTAATCTTGGAGGTACTGGTTCCATACCATCATTATTTGTACCAACGGTTGTTTGGGGCTAGGTGAGTGATTATAGCTCCTGAACTGTAATCTTGGAGGTACTGGTTCCATACCATCATTATTTGTACCAACGGTTGTTTGGGGCTAGGTGAGTGATTATAGCTCCTGAACTGTAATCTTGGAGGTACTGGTTCCATACCATCATTATTTGTACCAACGGTTGTTTGGGGCTAGGTGAGTGATTATAGCTCCTGAACTGTAATCTTGGAGGTACTGGTTCCATACCATCATTATTTGTACCAACGGTTGTTTGGGGCTAGGTGAGTGATTATAGCTCCTGAACTGTAATCTTGGAGGTACTGGTTCCATACCATCATTATTTGTACCAACGGTTGTTTGGGGCTAGGTGAGTGATTATAGCTCCTGAACTGTAATCTTGGAGGTACTGGTTCCATACCATCATTATTTGTACCAACGGTTGTTTGGGGCTAGGTGAGTGATTATAGCTCCTGAACTGTAATCTTGGAGGTACTGGTTCCATACCATCATTATTTGTACCAACGGTTGTTTGGGGCTAGGTGAGTGATTATAGCTCCTGAACTGTAATCTTGGAGGTACTGGTTCCATACCATCATTATTTGTACCAACGGTTGTTTGGGGCTAGGTGAGTGATTATAGCTCCTGAACTGTAATCTTGGAGGTACTGGTTCCATACCATCATTATTTGTACCAACGGTTGTTTGGGGCTAGGTGAGTGATTATAGCTCCTGAACTGTAATCTTGGAGGTACTGGTTCCATACCATCATTATTTGTACCAACGGTTGTTTGGGGCTAGGTGAGTGATTATAGCTCCTGAACTGTAATCTTGGAGGTACTGGTTCCATACCATCATTATTTGTACCAACGGTTGTTTGGGGCTAGGTGAGTGATTATAGCTCCTGAACTGTAATCTTGGAGGTACTGGTTCCATACCATCATTATTTGTACCAACGGTTGTTTGGGGCTAGGTGAGTGATTATAGCTCCTGAACTGTAATCTTGGAGGTACTGGTTCCATACCATCATTATTTGTACCAACGGTTGTTTGGGGCTAGGTGAGTGATTATAGCTCCTGAACTGTAATCTTGGAGGTACTGGTTCCATACCATCATTATTTGTACCAACGGTTGTTTGGGGCTAGGTGAGTGATTATAGCTCCTGAACTGTAATCTTGGAGGTACTGGTTCCATACCATCATTATTTGTACCAACGGTTGTTTGGGGCTAGGTGAGTGATTATAGCTCCTGAACTGTAATCTTGGAGGTACTGGTTCCATACCATCATTATTTGTACCAACGGTTGTTTGGGGCTAGGTGAGTGATTATAGCTCCTGAACTGTAATCTTGGAGGTACTGGTTCCATACCATCATTATTTGTACCAACGGTTGTTTGGGGCTAGGTGAGTGATTATAGCTCCTGAACTGTAATCTTGGAGGTACTGGTTCCATACCATCATTATTTGTACCAACGGTTGTTTGGGGCTAGGTGAGTGATTATAGCTCCTGAACTGTAATCTTGGAGGTACTGGTTCCATACCATCATTATTTGTACCAACGGTTGTTTGGGGCTAGGTGAGTGATTATAGCTCCTGAACTGTAATCTTGGAGGTACTGGTTCCATACCATCATTATTTGTACCAACGGTTGTTTGGGGATAGGTGAGTGATTATAGCTCCTGAACTGTAATCTTGGAGGTACTGGTTCCATACCATCATTATTTGTACCAACGGTTGTTTGGGGCTAGGTGAGTGATTATAGCTCCTGACTGTGATCTTGGAGGTACTGGTTCCATACCATCATTATTTGTATCAGTATGGGTTTCCCCTGTTGCCTATACTTTCTCACTTTCCAATAGAGCCATTGACAAGTAGAGGAAGCTTTGGCTGATTTGTTATGCGAGTTCCAGGTTGTTGTCACAGACCCTTATTCTCGTTGCATGATCTTAACATTACATGACTTGGTACATTTGATTTAATTATTCATAATACATGTTTTGAGATTGTTTGTAGCCCGACTCAGGATGTCCACCTTGACAGAAGCGTCAAGCTAGGTCACCTGCGAAAGGGCTGTATTGCTTTATGAGTTACAGGCAGCAGTGGATAGCCTTTATCCTCATGGAATGAGGGTGAAAACATTGAATGTGTGAAACTATATACTTAATGAAGAGATGAAATTGATTGTGAGGTTGTGAATGATTATGTGAAAAATAATTCATGTTTAATTAGTCTATAACACACTTTATGAATGATGAAATTGATTGTGAAGTTGTGAGTGATATATATATATATTTTTTTTTCTCCTCCTATTTCTCTCTACTCCAGCCTTGGGCGTTTGTAAGGTCTTTGTTCGTGTGGATCGTAGTTACCCAGTGCGTGTATGATGGGATTCTCGTGTGCTTCAGTCTGTTTATAGAATTTTTCTCTTCTTTCCTTAAATATTTCAGGGAATGTTTTGCTCTTGGTTATTGCGTGAAGGTGATCAGTTCTTGTTCTTATGTCCGTTCCAGTTATAAGTCTGAGTATTTTGTTATGTACTGTTTGTAGCTTGTTGATGTGGGTCTTTGCTGCGTAGCCCCATCCTACGCAGCCGTAGAGGATAATGGGCTGAATTATACCTTTGTAGATGGTTAACTTTGCTTGTTGACTGAGTTGATGTCCTTTGAGGAGTGGGTGGAGCTGGATGAAAATTCCAGTCGCAGTTTTCTTAGTTTTGTCTATGTGTTTTGTCCAGGTGAGTTTTCTGTCGATAGTTATTCCGAGGTACTTGGATTCTTTTTGGAATGGTATTTCTTCTTGGAAGAAGGTGAAGTTTTCAGGTGGTAATTTTCTTCTCCTGGTTATTATTACCAGAGCCTCGGACTTGGCGGTATTAACTTTTACTCTCCATTTTGCAAGCCAGGTCTCGAGTGTTTTGAGGAATCTTTGAAGTGATAATGATGCGTAATTTATGTTTCTGTCTCTGGTATAAATCAGTGTGTCATCTGCGAACATTCTTACTGACATTTTTGGATGAGTCGGGATGTCTGCAACGTACAGATTGAATAGATAAGGTGCCAGAACCGATCCTTGCGGTTCTCCTGATTTTACCTGCACCCTTTCGAAAAGCGAACCCTCAATAGAAACTTGAAAGGCTCTGTCTTCTAAGTAACTTTTTATAAATATGATGTCTCCTAGTGGGAAGTATCATTTTGTGTAGTAGACCATAGTGCCACACTTTATCAAAGGCCTTTTCAACATCGAGGAATATTGCGAGCAGGTATTCTCTTCTGTTGAATCTTTCAGTGGCATCCTCAATGAAGTTGTGTGCCGGATTAATTGTAGAGTGATGTTTTTTAAAGCCAAATTGCAGATCGGGGATTGTTTTGTTTGTTTCTGAATGTTGTTTTAGTCTTTTTAGTATTAGAGATTCAAAAAGTTTGCCAGTTGTGTTGAGTAGGCTTAGTGGTCGTCTGTTCTGTGGGAATATGCTATTTTTACATGGTTTTGGTATGCTTATTACTTTGGCCTTTTTCCAAGATTTTGGGAAGTAAACTAGTTTAAGGGAGGCGTTTAGTATTTGTGGGAGTAGAGCTATTGCGTTGTATGGTAAGTTTTTTAACGTCTCGTTTTTGATACCGTCTATTCCTGGAGTCTTATTTGGTCGGAGAGAATTAATAGTGTCTTGGAGTTCCTCTTCCGTGATTGGGGCCGGCGTCTCAGTTATTGGTCTGTCCATGTAGGTGTTTACCCTTCTGATGACGTCTCTGTTGAATTATACTTCCTGCACTAGGTTAGGTTGAAATTGTTACTCTAGAGTTGCCGCTATTGCGTTGGCCTTGTCTATGCTGGTATAGACCATCCCTTGTTGCCCATGTATGGCTGGAGTGCCCGCTTTTTTTGCAGCCCCTTTTAAAAATTATGTTAATGTCCATGTTTTCCGTAAGCTAGTTGCAGTGTCCATAGCAAAATTATTCCATTTGGTTCTTCTGATGTTATTGACAGTCCTTTTCACCTGTGCTTTGAGTCGGTTGTAATTAGTTCTTTCTTGTGGCGTTCGTAACCTCTGCCAGTCCCTGCGTGCTTCCCTTTTTTGGGCTATCAGGAAGTTAAGTTCGGGCTGGTCCATCCTTATGTTTTGTTGTTTCCGGGAGGTCACGGTGTGCAGCTCATAAGCTTCTTGAATTGTCATTTGGAGTATGTTTATGTCCGCGTCTATGTCTTCCTCAGTTTCAATTTCTAAATTTCTTGGAATGGTTTCTTGGAGGTTGGATTTGAATTTCGTCCAGTCCATTGTCTTTATATTTGGTTTGTTCCAGTTGGTTTGGAGTTAAGTGTCGACGTCCCATTCACAGAGCACAGGGTTGTGGTCAGAGTCAAGTTCTTAAAGTACTGTTAAGGATTCAGTTGTTATTTTCAGTTAGTCAATATTATGTACAGAACGCCTGGTCTGTGAACGTGATTTCCGGGATAGAAAGTCGGTGATTCCGGAGCTAATACGTTGTAATCTGTCTCTGTTGCATGTTCCTCTAATATTCGTCCATTTCTGTTGGTCATCCGGCTGTTCCATAGAGTATTTTTGCTGTTAGGGTCTCATCCTACTAGGAAGTGGTTGTCTGTCGTTACGTTATCAAGGTCAGTTTTGAGAAGCATCTTGGTTGGAGGGTTGTAAGCGGCCACAAAGTTGATATGACCGTTTTTGGTGTTGACTGTTTCAGTTGTAGCCTCGAGGTTTTCTGAATCAGTAATGTTTGTCCTGTAGTGTGGTAGAAAATATGTTATGAAAACATCTGTACCACCCCCCACCCCCTGATTTCGTGTACTTTGTCCGTTATGTATATGTTATATCCTGTGATATTGAATCGTTTATCTGTGGCTAGGTGTGTTTCACCTATGAGTGTCAGGTCAATTCCGTAGGTTTATAGTAGTTCTTCGAATTCATGGTTCTGTTGTAACATTCCATTGGCGTTCCAAATGAGGATTCTAAGCTGGTTAATTATTTTTGTTTGGTTTTGATTCAACATTGTCATTAAAATAGAAGTCGGTGGCTGCTTCGATTAGAATCATAAGTTTTGTTGTTTTGTCCTCTGCCTGTCTGATTTTAGCTAAGTAAGGTTTGAAATGTTTGATCAGTCCACATATGTTAATATATTTAAAAATGGATACTATTTCTTTGAAGTCAAATGGGGTGGATGGATTGTATGAATTGGATTGTTCCTGTTCTCTTGTCTGATGTGAGGTGATCCGTCTTTTCATTAGGGTATCTCTGTACGATCGTGGTGTTGTGGTAGAGTTGATGGTTGTTACTGGTTTGTGGGGTAGTGGAGGGAAGAAGATCCCAGATGTAGTCTCCGTTTGCGTAAATAGTTTCTCTTGTTTCTGTTGTCTTTGTTCAATTTTTTTTTTCAACCATTTTCAAGTATTCCGGGCATTTGGAGTAGTTGGCAGTATGTTTTCCTCCACAGTTAACACAGTTTGCTGTCGTTGTGTTGTCTTTTTTCCAATAATCCAAAGTCAGATGTGGCATCAGGCATTTGACGCATCTCGGATTGTTAGAGCAGTTGTTCTTGGTATGTCCAAACTTCTGACTCCTGTGGCACTGCAGAATGTGATTTTGTGTCTGCACATAGTGTTCTATTTTAACTCTTGTATTATTTATCGAAGTCTCTTGGAACAATTTGAAATTCTTGTCTGTTCTCGCTAGAGTACATACGAAGATTGGGAGCAGTTTTATGCTGTCCTGCAAGTTGTTTTCTGACTGTGTCCTTGTGGTAAATTGTCGCACGTCTGTTGCTGCGTAACCTAGTGCTAGTATCTCCTCTTTGATGTCTTCTACCGGCATGTTCAGTGGTAGTCCCTTAATCACAACTTTAAGGGGTTTGTCTCTTGGCAATGTGTAGGTGTGGTATCCTTGTCCTGATTTTTTGAGAAGGGCTTGTATACCCTTAAAGTCTTTTAGCGTTGTCGTGTGTATTTTCAGACCATATTTAATATAAAATACCTTGAAGGTCCCTACCATATCTGTTCTCATTGTCTTGACAATTTTTTTATCGTTCGCTGTCCCTTCAATGACAATCGGTGGTAATTTAGTCTTAGAATTTTGAGTTGCAGTGTTGCTTTCCCTAGAGCTTGCATTCGTTACATCTATAGTTTCCATGGGTTCTTCGTGGTCTGAGAGTGTCTCGAATTGGTTATTAACTTTGACCGCCTTAGGTTTGTCCTCTACGGCTTTAAATAATAGTTTCCTCTTTAGAACAGTTGCTGCAACGAATTCGTTGTCACCCGTTTCTACGTCTAATTGATCTACGTCAATATCCTCGTCAAGATACCTGGACCAGTCCTGAGTCAAATGCCTCTTCTGGTGTATACGTTCATTTTCTGTGAGTTTGTCCATTTTGTTTATTGTTGGCCCTGAAAAGGGCTGACAATGGCTTACTGTGTTTTTGTTATTTAGTTAGTTTTTTGTTTGTAGCCAGTCTCAAAGGTATAGTCTGTCAATGTTAGGTTCAATTGTAGAATGCTCACCGTTTATCAATCGATGACCTCCTAGAGCTGAAGGTAAAGTTATCGGGTTTACCGTTTGATCGGATAAGGCCCGAGCCTCCGCTGAGTTGTCCTGATTGACCTCGCTCGTAAGCCGTCCTAGAGCTTTGAATCCACTATAATAACACAATATAACAGTATCACTGTCTAAGCGCAACTCTCGATATCCTCGATCTCGATCTCGATCGTAAAATAACGCAGCAATGAAAGCTGCGAGATGTAAAAACCTCGATCTTGATCGATCTATTTGTACCTTCCTTCCTTGTTTGCCTGTCTACCAGCTCTGAGTGTCAGAAGCGACCCTCAGAGAAGGTAGTTGGCTTGTTAATACCTAAGAAGTACCGATCTGCTGTCACAGACCATAACCTCTTTTTATGAAAGTGTTTATTGATTGTGGAAGGCAAATGGAGTTTGGGAAGGCAGTTGTGAGTTGGAGAGCGTGTTCTGTTGTGAAGTAACTATATAGAGCCCTAGTACACTGTGATGGTAAAAACAAGTGTAGTCAGGCCCTATGTGTAGGTTAGGGTGTGTGAATTCTCAATGAGCTGATATAAAGCACAAAGTCAATGTTAGACACTAAGTGAGGGATGAATGAGTGATTGCGAATTTGTGAAAAATAATTGCTTGAGTTTTGTCAAGTTGGCTAGCGTGGATGGATTAGTTTAGGACATAGGTGATGGGCATTAGGACAGGCTAGTTGTGGATTTGTAGAGCTGGGTAGGGATCTTCTACTCCAGTCTTGGCTTTTTGCATTTCCTGGGTTCTCGGGGGTCGTACTGCCCAAGGTTTCTGACTATTTCGTTTTCCTCTAGCAGTATGGTCTTGCTGTAGAAGCTTCTGTCTCGTTCTTCGTATAGCTCTCTCTTAGGGTATTGGTCCCAGTCTCTGCATGGATGAATGCGTTGTTTGTTCTTGTTGTTACTCCAAGTATACAGCTGAGTACTCTGTTTTGGATCACTTGGAGTTGAATCAATACGTTTGGAGCTGCATAGCTCCACGCTTCACATCTATTTGTACCAGCGGTTTTTTTTGTGTGGTAAAATAATATCTATTTGAACGCTTATCAAACTCTCCAATAAAGGGCCACGGTGATAGTTTCCAGACCTTTACAATAACGGAACACGCTGATACTTCCCCAACCTTTCCAATAAAGGGACAGGGTGATAGTTTCCCATTATTTCAATTAAAATAATACTGGACGCTGATAGTTTATTGATTCACTCTTGTATGTACAGGTATTATGAACTAAAGAGAGGTGAGCTTATAATCGAGGATGATTTATTGGATTAGAGAAAGTCTATTACTAGCCCCCAGTACGAGTTGACAATGAGACTGGTACATTTATTCATTAGTCTATAGCTCTGGTACAAAAAAAATGAGGTTAAGCTGTTGTAGATAGCACTAAAGAGCTAATTTGCAGTACGAGGAATCTCCAGGGAGATACTGTTGGAGTGGTTGACTCTGATTCGAGAAGAGTGTGGTCAGCTACCCATAAAGTTAACCCCAGCATTAACCACATATTAAAATAAAATTTTATCACCGAAAGCCATACGTTTGTTTTTTTGTATTTTTTCATGGTTTAAAATTTGAGATTCTCTCATTGGTGAACGCCTCTGATTAAAATCCCTATAGAAGTTTTCAAGTGGCTGAAACTTCCGAATGTTTCAGAGGCCAATTCATATTAGTAAGTTTCAGGTGTTTCCACTCGGTTGTTTCAAGACCTTGCATGCAAGACCGATGTGTTTTAATCAGCAAGAAATACAATATTTGCCATAGAAACCTCATTTAAATATTTAGAAATGTAAACCATATTAATTAGAAACAGTCCCATACAAAATGAATTCCGCGAGCTTTAGCTCTTTATAAATCCTTTGCCTGGGGAAGATAAATACATTGGGAAGAGATGTAGGTAGCTTCTCTCTGGCTCGTGGGCGATGCTAAATTCAATCTCCAACATAACCGAATCTCTTTAATCCTATCCCGCTAAAAACGGTCCCGCCTAATGGAGCCAAAAACAATTTCACTCCAGAAAAGCCCTTTTCATCGGCCTCTACCCGCCGCTAATTTTAACTTTCTCCGAAACTCCCATCCCACAATAATCTACTTAAAACTGAGTCAATGATCAGATGACGGAGGGAAAAGAGGGGTGGGGGTTGTATATCTCGCCCTCCACTTGATGAAGGGGCAGGTATGTGTGCCAGATCGCACTATACCATGAGAGGCAAACCGTGTTTAGGTTAAGTGGTGTTAACCGGATTTTGGGGTCATGCTCCGGCCACCCTTACCGCCTTCCTCTCACTTTTACAAAATAGCTCCCTTCTATTTTCAAGCAACGAGTTTAGCCTGTAAAGTCGATAGGAAGGGTTTCAGGTCAACTCGAGCTGACGTCTCGGCACTCGTCCGACACTGCCTAGGGCAGACGCTACCATTTAAATAATTGGAACGTCACCTGGAATAACGTCTTAAGGGACATTCTCCCTTGGAATTTGTTGTAAATACCACTTTTATAAAACCTCATCGCACTATTGTTCTGAACATCAAAATAGGTTTGTTAATCAAAAGTCAATCACTCCTATATAGGATGTATTTGTGATTTTTGTAATAACGTGGTAAGAAGGTCAATTTCTTGCAGTTACAGCAAAGAATAAAAATGCTTTCATATATCCATGCGGCTAATCATATGATCTATAACTGCCATAATTTTTTTCACCACATCATACTGTCCGTTCGGGCTGTACGTAAACATTAATTATTCAATGAAAAAGAAACAAAAATGTAGAATGTTAGTGTAAATGTACACAAATTTGTGTGGAGGGAGAATGTGAAAAATTGAGAAAAAAACACCCTCAGTACACCCAATCGATATTAAAACTTCAATCTCCCTTTCACTGGCAATCTAGAGAGACGCGCTAAGGTGGAACCCCACTGTAGCGCGCCTCCACCGGTGGATAGGATTCGGTGGAAAGAATAAATCTTGTAGAGGTGAAAGTTTGTCGGATTGCCATGCTCCTGTGTGCGTGTCTTGCACTGCACTGCACCGCGTGGCCTGACAGTATATCGGGGATATTTGGCCTGGTTCGTTTGTTGTCGGGTTTGCCATCATAGCGATTACAAATACATTGATGGAAGGAAGTCAATTGAGTTCATACTTATACCATTGTTGGGTTAAATAACCATTTAAGATGTTCGATTAAGAGAAACTGGGAATATAACCCTAATGGGTGGTGATAAACGATCAGGGCTAGTTTCTAAATTATTTTTACGCTCACAAAGTTGTAAATTCACCTTCATTTACAATACAATAGTCTTACATCTATCGCGTATCCGGAAACATTGATGTTTTTAAAAAAATGTTTCTTTTTACGTTTCAACCTCTCCCCACAATATTATTATTATTAGCACCGTGTCTTACTACCCGTTTGGGTTATACGCACTTACACTAATGTGTAATGGTAGGGTGATTGTGAGATGAAATGAACGACCTACAGTTTAACGTGGAATCCGAACCACGGTAGAGGCCTGGAATTCCCCACATTCACAAGTTGTGACTAATACACGTCTTGTCAGAGGTGAAGGAATGATTTGGAAATCATATAAATCTGTGCCGGAACCGAGGATTGAACCCCGGACCCCCAGCACAAAAGTCTGACACCTTACCCTTAGACCACCAGGTCACTCTCTCCCCACAATAAATATACAACTACTCTTCAATAATAGAACTAAGGTTGCACGCGTTTATGCCGTGAGAGTTATTGAATCACGGTGCAGCGGTTTGGACCTCTGGTCTAAGCCATGCAACGACAAATGCAGGCAACTGTCACTATCAAAGATAGTATCAATACTAATAATCTTGTAACATATTTTTAATATTAACAGCATTTTTTTTACGGTGCTTCCTATCACGTTTTTTGCTGAGGCTACGGAGTCGTCCTTAGGGTAAAAGTAAAATGGTCTCACAGTGTTAAGAATATAATATGTTCATCTCTTCATGGGATTTTTTTTTAACTTTCAGAAAATATTTATAACTACACGCAATAAAATTTAAGGGAGATAAAGAAAACTATTTGCTTTGACCAGTTTCGTACTGCCATAATCTAAAACTGGCCAGTCAAAGCCTGACCACCTGGTCATTTATTATATAGTTTGTGTTTTGGCTAATTTAGGTGGCCAAAGCTAGAAGTGACCGGTGATTTCACGAACAAACCTAATCTTCGTGTTTTGGAAGTGACACATATACGAATAATTATATATATATATATATGCGTATTCATGTATATATACTTACATTCATTAATGTTTACAGCCTGTGGCCTGGGTGTTTTATCTTCCACTACCGGCTTGCTAGGCCTGTCGTAGCTTCATATAGCTTAAAAATCTAACTTACGATTAGAACAGGCACAACATCCAGTCCCCAGACGTTGATTCATCACTGTGAAAGGACAGACCCACATTTCACCAATGACAAATTTTTCGGTCATGCCGGGACCCTTAACTCAGTATACATAAATGCTACCGACTAAGCTAAGATATAAAATTCATATATATTATATATGTATACAATATATGTATATGACATATACTATATATGTGTAATTATAAGATATATGTTAATTAATGATTTAAGTATTTTAAAGTTTTGATCTTGATTGCAAAGCTATCGAAACGACAAAAAAAAAATGGATCTTTAAGTTAAGTTAATCGTTTTGTTAGATGATTCTCTTCGAAATGAAACAATATTTTCTTAATTATAATTTTAGGTCCGATCCTAGAAAATTAAGTTTTTATTAGTTATTTATTTGTTTATGCACGGCTTTTATTTCAATATTCTATGTAGTTACTAACATGTTGTTTTGAATCCCTGTTGGCACACTGTGACAAAAACTATAATTAAAAGAACATAAATTTGACTAACTGGGCAACAGGATATAATATACGTTTACCATTAACCTAGACTGGATATCATCGCTGAGGGAACTGCATGGTTACTATTGGGAGACAGCGTCACCATTCTCTCGTTTTCGCGTGGTCAATTTCTCCTCAAATATAAAACATGTTTCGCAACGCTAATTAGTCAAGGTTGCCAGTATACTGTTTTTACCCATGCACATTATCTTCAGACATAACTGGAAGCGAGAAGATGTAACAACAGTTAACCGAGAGAGAGCTAAGATAAATATTTTCTTCGTAAGACTTGCAACTCTCTCAGCAATTATATTAGGTGTACATGAATTGTGGAACAACTCATCCAAGGTTGGTAATACATATACATGAACTTCGGAGTAAAAATTAAATTCATAATGACTTTGTTCAAAATGAAAAATGGAGTTTAGGTTAGTTTAGGTTAAGGGCTTAGGAGTTGAATGGCATCACAGTTTGTTACGGAATGGAAAATGTAGGTTAAGCTAGGTTAGGCTAGGGGTTAGGAGGAGAATGGGAGTACAGTTTGTTCCAAAATGCATGTGCACCGGATGACAGGTATACTTTATTCCGCAATTCGAGTGCTCCCAGCTATTCATACCTAGCCTGCCCCGTAAATTCTCGCCATGTATAGTCTTGCTTATAAGATCCTAGTCTTGCCGTGTAATGCTCTCAATGCATAGTATTACCAGACCCGTCCTCGACTGCAGTATGTCTGCTAATGACGGAATCATTCTCTAGACTTTGAAATATCTGCATCGATTTTGTAATAAGATTGGATTAAAATCCCAATTTTTTTTTTTTATCAAATGTGGTTGATGCGACTAGACGGCGCTTTGTTTCAGTACCACTCCCATACCACAGCTGCTTCTCACCCCCGTCACTAGGGGCGCCACAGTAAAGTTGTGCTAATACATTTAACACCGTTCCTCTTAACATTAAATAATTAGGTTGGAATAGGATTAACGACAAGTTGGGAACTAGGTATGACGGGAGAGGGGTGAGACCTGTGAGATGGTTGGTAGATCCTTTTCAAGGGAACTGCTTCAAATAGAACACTAGTTCCACGACATTGTATGAACGCGAAATATTCTTAAATTATATATCTCAATAAACTAACAATAAGTTTTCATGAATAACTATTTCTCCATACGGTGATACATATAATTAGATATTGGATATAGTATACATACAGATCTACGCACGACACATGGATTGCTGTAAGTGCAATACTTTAAAGCTGTACGCGGGATGGTGACGAAGAATATATGTTGAGAGATAACACTAATGTTGGTTTTCCTCACACCGGGACAATCCTGTTAAAGGGTGAAAGAGATACCGGCAGATTTTGGGGAATACACACTCATAACGAAATATTTTCAACTCAAGGTGTGTTTAGTTAACAATTAATCTTGACCCTCATAATTATTCCATCAGGAAAATAGTTGGTTTACACAACTAAAAAAAAACCACTGTGGACACGTGGACTAAATTTCAAGCTCATATAGTTGGATTTGTTGAGGACAGGGAGGTCATAGATCGAATCCCTGCTGAATTTAATGAGGGGTGAAACTTCCTGAATAGTTTCCTATTCTAAACGGATGAAAATTCGGATGCATTTTCTCTTAATTCTTACTTCCTCATCATTAATCACATAAATACATCCAGCCCGTATGGTTAGAAGGAGGGGTGACAAAAAGTAGATGTACGAAAGTAAATAGCAGTGATCTTGATTGAGTAAATTAATTTGTTGAATTTGGTTTGTACGAAAATTTGTCTTTCCTTTCTACCAACTATAAATTTTGATTTTCTTTCTCAAACTCTCTTAACAGCGATGTGACTTGCTTCGGTAGCTGCATGGTCAAAGACGTCAGTCTCACATTAGATCAGACTGGCAATGATGAGGAGATCGGGGTTCGAATCAAATGATGTGCATTATAATAGGTTGTTAATATTTATTTTTCATACATTTTATGAATTAAAAATACTTTAATCCATATTTAAATCAAATATTTATATTTATAAAGCATCTATGCTATTCTGATCCATCGCAAACTCCTCTGGTAGTCACGACCCACAGGCTGAGAATTATTGATAATATGCATAGGAACAAAATATATCTCTAAGTTTGTAGTTCAATTCTTCTATCTACTTGTCCATAAAGTGTGTATGTCTGCTTACTAAAGGAAAGGGGTAAAGGTGGTAAAAACCCAGCTTGCTGACCCTTATCTTCTCGCAGACAACTGTCATCTTACCCCCGCCCTTTACCCTCCCATTCAAAACAATTAAGATTATTTGGTTTAAAATGATAAGGGCCGGACTAATCCTAACTATTTATTAGAAAATTATGTTTTCACGTTTACATTTGTTTTTCTTATCACGTTAGTCACAGAGGAAATAAAATCATCACTAGAGACAATATTATTTATGTAACGACTTTAGTAAAATTTCATTTCAAGATACACAGTAGTTTCAGATCACTTAAGTTGGCCCCCCACCCCATAAAAATTAAAATTTAAATGTACCACCGTTTTGCACCTGTTTTGCACCTGTTTTGCACCCAAGTATTACGTTTTGCACCCTAACCCAAGAGATGGTACGACTGTTTATGTTAAGTGGGGGGCCAAGTTAAGGGTAGCCCCCCTACTATCAAAATGTTGGATTTTTTCATGCCATCTTAAAAGTACTGTCTTGCACCGTTTTGCATCAAAGTATGGCGTTTTTCACCTTAATAGATTAGTGAGAAAAAAATATTTAATATAAAAAAAATTAAGTCGTTGGACCTTCCCTCAAGCCCCCACACCCTCAAATTAAGAATGTAAATATACCATCGTTTTCTACATATTTAGCACCGTATCGTATCTGGGGTTAGGGTGCAAAACGTAATACTTGGGTGCAAAATAGGTGCAAAATGGTGGGGTATTTAAATTTTAATTTTGAGTGATATATTAGTTTCCTTGCAAGAGCTTTGTTTGTAAAAAGTTGTGAAATTGTGGCACTAGTAGTATCTCATAATTTATAAATAAAAATTAATATGGAGGAGCTTATAAAATAAAACATGTCTAAAACATAGTGTATAGCCTACTTCCGGCACATTTATCTAAATACAAGATAGTAAATATTTAATATTTGAAAATTAACTAATTTTGCTAAGATAAATTAAACACAATATTTTTTAAACCAAATATTCCCTTAACATTTTTACCTTCTCGTGACCTTTCAGAAAAAAGAAGTAATGTGTTCGTAAAAAAATTAATTTGAGATTTTGAAGGATATCGACGTTTTTTGATCCCTAAATCCTAAAAAGTTGTTTTCATTATGTCGTCTGTTTGTATCCGTTTGTCCGTATCTAGGCCTTGAGTCTAAGTCATTTTACTGATTGGGATAGAATTTGGTGATTAAGGTTTTCATAAGGTTCACCAGAAGTGTCTTTGGAAATATACATCCAAACCTAAAATTAATGGCAGTTTGCTTAAGAGCGAAAAGAGAAAAAATTGTTTTTCTTGAAATTGGCTCTAAAGAGCTTGATTGAAATTCAGATATAGGCACTGTATAGCAATACAAACAAAATGGCATGTCTCATCTTTCCGGGAAAATTACCTTTTTTATATATGGTGGAGATCTCCAATTTTTATCATATTTATACTACTCTTTGAGATACGAAATATCTTGTCATTGCAGCGTTGTAGATCTATTAAATGTAAAAAAACCTTTGTTTGAAATATATTTTTATAAAACCAAAATCTCCCAAGTTACAAGCAAATATATTTTTTAAATTGAAGTGTGGAGGATGGAGAGCTGTTTGCTAAGCTCTTTGATGGACCAAAATGTTCTTTTTTTCCCCTCTGTTTGCTTCTTTTAACAGTGTGCCTAATTTCATGTATTCTCTTTGGTGGAACGGGATTCTTTTTTATTCATTATATCCCTGCAACAATTTACATTAATTTGTTTCACCAATCTTATGAGTTTTTAGTAAATATTTACAATTTTAGGTAAAGGAGTGAGAAAGTATGTGCGGTGCACTGTGCCATTAATTTTTTACTATCATTTATTGAACGTTCATAATTAATAAAAAATATTAATTATTATAAAAATAAAAAATTGCGAAATTTTATTCTCACTCTTGAACAGCCTTAGGGCCGGTCTTATGACTACCGGATAAATATTGCTATCGTGAGGATAAAGTTAACGATCAGATAAAGGTTATCAGCCACTATAATATTTTACGCGTTTTATGGACTGAATTTATCTGTATGATAAATATATTTTTATGCAGAACACGCAAGGTTCGTACTGTTTTTACTGGTGCGCTCATGTGCATCAACCCTGTTGCTACCACTACAAACTAACGAGTGGCGACAGCGCTCAACTTTTGTTAAATAATGGCGGCTAAATGAGTGAAAGTAAACAGATGATGGCGTCACGTGGGCGTGGAAGCTAAGTTGTCTTGCAAGTACTAATTTCGGTGTCTGCCAAAATGTGGGCAATAGTTTGGTACAACGTCCACAAATTTCATTTATTTTACTCACATTTAAATAATTTGTTCTTATCTAACTATAGCTTTAGAAATAGCTTGTCAGTTTTTATAAAAGTGTGAATTAAATGTTCTATCTTTATATACAGTTATAGCCTGGGTCTGTGCTTACTAAACACGGGAACCAAGATTCTAACCTAAAAACAAATTTTGATAGGCGAAACCTCAGGAAAAACAACGCGTCACTAAGGCAACAACAATTTTAATTTTCAGATAAAAGTTATCAGGTACTTAAACCTCCCGATAAAACTGTGATGGATGAATACATTTTATCTGGCAGATAAATGCTATCTGGAGGTCATAAGACGCACTTTTAACTTATCGACCAGATAAAAATATTTATCAACCAGATAAATGTTTATCCAAGCGTCATAAGACCGGGCCTAAATAGATTTTCCCCTAACTTATGTAACAATTTTAAAATCTATATTAATGAATCAAATAAGTATTTGCAAATCTTGATGGTAATTGCAAAGACTTTGAAACGCCGAATGAGAGAAATAACTCAAATAGATCATAAAATTAATGATTTTGTTGGATGATTCTATTAGTATTAATACAATATTTTCTTAGTAAATATTTCTGGGATCAATCTTTGGAAAGTAGGATTTTACACACAAAAAAATATTGAATTTTCCAATAAGGTTCATCTCAACCTAGTTTTCACATTTTAAGTTTGTGTTGGGTGCTTTTGTTCAATGTGTTCTTATGGTACACATCTGCAGAAAGGTTCTGGTAACTTTGTTGTGTGACATTTGTATTGCTGAGGGCTGTGTTGTGTAATGGTTGTGTTGTGTAAGGGTTGTGTTGTGTAAAGGCTGTGTCTTATAACGGTTGTGTTGGGTTGTTAAGGACTGTGTTGTGTTGTAAAAGAACAATTTTGTGTAAGGTCTTCATCGTTCAATGGTTAGGTTTGGTAAGGGTTTTATTATGTAAGGGTTGTATTGTGTAAGGGTGATATTTTGTAAGTATTTTATTGTGTAATGTCTATGTTTTTAAGGGATGTCTTATGTAAGGATAGTGTTATAATATCTGTGCTGTGTGAGGGTTTTATTTTGTAAGGATTGTATTCTGTAAGAGATGTATTTTGTGTGAACTGTGTTATGTAGAAATTACATTGTGTAAGTTATGTGTTGTGTGAAGGCATGCGCTATGTAAGGTATGCGTTGGGTAACGTATATGTTGTACAAGGCATATGATGTATAAGGTATGTGTTGCGTAAGGTATGTGGTCCATAAGATATGTGTTGTGTAAGGCATGTATATGTAAGGTATGTGTTGTGTATCGTATGTGTTGCGCAAGGTATATGCTGTGTAAGGTGTATGTTGCGTAATGTATTTGGTTCATAAGGTATATGTTGTGTAAGGTATGTGTCGTGTAAGGTATGTGTCGTGTAAAGTTTGTGCTGTGTAAGGCATATGTTGTGTAAGGCATATGTTGTGTAAGGTATGTGTCGTGTAATGTTTGTGCTGTGTAAGGTATATGTTGTGTAAGGTATGTGTCGTGTAAAGTTTGTGCTGTGTAAGGTATATGTTGTTTAAGGTATGTGTCGTGTAAAGTTTGTGCTGTGTAAGGTATCTGTTGTCTAAGATGTGTTTGTATAAGAGCTGTGTTGTGTAAAGGTTGTTTCGGATAAGGGTTGGATTGAGTAGGTGTTATATAATTTTAGGTCTGTGACGTGTAAGACTGACCACATGTAACCTTGTATAGCAGGTCTGACATGGCCAAACCTGTGGGTTGGTAAGTAAAAGTTATGTTATCAATTTGGAGCAATGCTAGCAACTATGTATGTAAATTGATCTTGAAGCTATTGGAGACTAGTAAACTTTCTTATTATCAAATGGAGCAATGCTAGCAGCCATTCCAGGTGATCGTATAACCATTGGAGACTAGTTAACTTGCTTGTTAACAATTGGAGTAGTGCTAGCAGAAATTCTAGGTGATCTTGTAACAGTTGGAGACTATTGAACATACTTGTTAAAAATTGGAGCAATACTAGCAGCCATCCCAGGGGATTTTGGAACTCTTGGAGACAGTAAACTTTCTTAGTACCAATTGGAGCAATGATAACAGCCGTTCCAGGTGATTTAGAACTATTGGAGACTAGTAAACTTGCTTGTTATCGATTGGAGCAATGCTAGCAGCCATTACAGGTAATCTTGGAACTCTTGGAGACAGTAAACTTTCTTGTTATAAATTGGATCAATGCTAGCAACCATTCCAGGTGATCTTTGAACTATTAAATACAAATAAACTTGTTTGCTATCGATTGGAGCAATGCTAGCAACAGTTCCAGGTGATCTTTGAACTATTACAGACAAATAAACTTGTTTGTTATCGATTGTAGCAATGCTAGCAGCAGTTACAGGTGATCTTTGAGCTATTAAAGACTAATAAACTTTATTGTTATCGATTGGAGCAATGCTAGCAGCTATGCCAAGCTATCTTGGAGATGTTTCAGACTAGTGTATTTACTTGTTCTTTTGAGCCATATTTAGGTTTTTCAACCATATTCATTGAATCTATTTGTTTAAAAAATTCAAATGAATGTTCTTACTGAGGCCGGGATAATTGACTAGTCGAATCATTTTTGTTTGCGTGCCTGCTTATTATACTAACAATTTTATTCTTTAATCAATATTTGTTGAAACGTTTAGCCAAGTGTATATACTTTTTTATTGAATCGATCTGGGTTTTTTAACTCATAATGTTTCCTTCAATAACAAACAAAAATGACGTGATCGTTGTTACTTTTAGAAATTAAATGTATTTAGTACTATTTTAGCAAAACTGCAAAATATATTACTGTAAAATATGTATTTAAAATACTAAACCAATTTATAAAAAACATACTTGGATTTTTTAATTAATATTTTTCTGGAAGGAATATATTTTTCCAAGATGACATTCCCTATTTAATCAAGTACAATTTTATAAGAAATGCGTAAAGCTTTCGTTGTCACAAAGGACATAAAATGTTTAGTTATCAATATAAATTAACTAATTCTAATATCTAGGCAAAACAAATGTATGTTTATACAATTTGGAGAGTACAGGGGTAAAACAAATACGTATTTACGGCCTATTTCTCAAAAATATTAGATAAATAATGAGCTTTTACACTTCTTTCGTACTACAAACGAAATGGTCAACTAAGCTATAAGTGCCATAACACTGGTAACACCATTTACAACTATTCAGTAAGGTTAATGGCGCTAATCCTTGAACATTTTGATTCTCATTGTGGTTTTCTTAACAACCTTTTTATACCAATGCAAATAAATATCCTCTTAAATATCCTTCTTAATCCTGCCCTCTTAGGTTTTGCTGTTGGTAAGATATATTTTACCCACTTCGGTGGCTGCGTGGTCTAACACGCTAATTTCATGTTGTACTAGACTGCCGAGGACGTGGAGATCGGGGTTTGATCCCGGTGGCATGCACTGAGGGTGTTTTTTCGTAAATGGTTTTCCACTCTCCCTTCATACAATTCGGGTACATTTTCTCTAAATTAAGTCTTCCTAATCCCTAACCCATTAGTGCAATGAGTACATAGGGGTATAGCCCGAACGGGTGGTAAGACGCGGTGATAAAAAAAAATTGTATTAACCGTACAGTAGAAAATAATTATGAACAATTTGTAATAATTTGTTCAAATTTTAGCACACTGTTGGCCTCTCATTTATTGAGAAGTCTCATTTTCCCCTTGTAGTCTTCAATTGTTTTGTCTATACACTTAACAGTATTTGTCCAATGCGATGTTGTGTTCCAATATTTTGGTGTTTGTTTTTCTAGCCCAGATGTTGCAAGGTAAGTGGGCCGTCTGATAGAAACTAGACACGCTCTAGCATAAGTAGTGGGTGTTAGTCTAAGATATACTAGATACTAGCTACTATGTCCCAGGAACTGCCCTACATGTGGTCCTTGCATGGTTTGGGCTGTAGTCAGGTCCATGTCTATTGCTCGGCCCGTCACACACACACCATTCACCTTGGATTATTAAGTTTACCGTGCTTGGGGTAACCTATAAGATAGAGTTATACCGGAATCGAAATCAATTTAACTTTCACTTAATGTTCGCGTAACGTAACTTAACATTTCTCCCAATGTTTTTAAATGGAAGCCATTATGATGCAGTTTACTTAACGTTCACTTATCATAGAAGTTGGCCAAAGGAAGAATTTTCACGTTACGTCTACGTCAAGGGAAGGATACATGTGCTATACCCAGCCAATCGTTATTCAAGCAACATCAACAGGCTTATTTAGTAATTAATTTGTTTTCAAGCAACATCAACAGGGCTATTTAGTAATTAATTTTTTTTCAAGCTACATCAACAGGGCTATTTAGTAATTAATTTGTTTTCAAGCAACATCAACAGGGCTATTTAGTAATTAATTTGTTTTCAAGCAACATCAACAGGGCTATTTAGTAATTAATTTGTTTTCAAGCAACATCAACAGGGCTATTTATTTACTACTCTGTTTGTTTATAATGCGTAGGCGAATTTTTCGGTATAATTTGTCCACATCTCGTGAAATATAAAAATTCGTAGCCTCTTTCTACACATGATAGTGTTGCTTCATTAAACTTCTACTGCAACTGCTCGAAGCTTAATCAACATTTAACTTCTTGAGCAAGCTAATCCTAGCTCTGATATTGGCCCAATAAAGATAAAATACACCACAAACCTTAATTTAAAATATCTGATTAAAAAAACCTTTTTTGGTGAATTTAGAATCCTAGTAAATATATCGACCACATTCGAGCAAATTTAGAGACCCTTCGCTATAAATTGCTGTTAGAATTAATTATATTGTGATCGCGATGACCTTGAAATATAAATATAATATTATATAGGCGATAGTTGCAGTGAATGGTAAAATGTATTATTGATGTGTCACAATTAACTATGGATAGTATAAGGTAAGAATATCTTGCTCACTTGATGGTTTAACATTAGTGGTCAAATTCCTTGTCGACTATTGAAGCATTACTAAACACATTTATTTGTGATGGAAGTGAAACGTGGAAATTCATTATAACGCGTGGCTTGGCCAATCAGTATTGTCACTGGTCAAATACTTGTTGGTCCTGTATACCATAGATTAAATCAAAATTTTAAAAGTTATGTTTCTCAATATGTTGGTTATTGGACTTGTATAAATTTTATTTGACTTATTTGATTGTGTTTGTATGTGGACTGATGTATCTCTCTCATTCACTTTTGAATCAACTTCATCAGTTACTCTCAATCTTCTCACGGCCTTTTGGGACCTAAGTACATAACGGGCCTACGATTCCACATAAGGAATGCACAGAAAATTGTTAGTTTGCATCAGTTTCAAAGAACGATCACTTTGGAAAGTGTTTAAAATGTATTCAAGTAAAAAAAAAAATTCTAACGTTATAAATAGTATAATTAAAGCTTAGAGCTTTTGAGGTTGCCATCACATCCGATTATACAGAACAATTCAGATTGATAATTGTCCAAACAATGTTGTCAAGATAGTCACGTCTTAAAACGTGGCTTAGCCCCCCTTCAGTGATATTTGGTTCGTTCTATCTATGAAGAATCAGGTAAGAGGGATACTGAGCTCACTATAATGAACTTTCCAGGGGGTAAAAAATATATAAGCCTGTGTGACTCATTTGATAAAAGAGTAATCAGTAATTATTAGATGTAGCCGTTTAATATAATAATTTCATTTCTAGGCTCTGTAAACTGTAACGAGGTTAGATAAAGGTGTCGATATTTCGGATCTACAATTTTGAGAAATGTTTATTTAGCACTAAGAATAAAGAAATAGTTTGAACTATAGTGGAAAATAGTATTAAGGGCAAGGGCACCACTTAATTTAATGGACATATCCTATCACTCCTGTACAGAAGCTTTGAAGCTTGTTAAGCACTAAAACAATCCTCAACTATCCTAGCTTTTTAAATTGTATATATATATAAATTTGTTCGAAGAAGGATAAATATATGTTTCTCGTGATTTATATAGCTCTCATAACTCTAAAATTTTGATCAAAGTTTCCTTGAAAATTAGATGATTTTACCTACATTTTAGTAAATTAAAAATAAATTATAACACTTTAAGTTATTTAGTGATGTGTTTACACCTTAACCTAAATTTTTCGTAAATCATATTTTAAAACAACTAACCCTTGTTAAATAACTTAATTCAAAATTTCTGAACGTATGCAGTACATCTCAGTGCTTAAGTAGGTAAACACTTTAATTACAAAATTACTGTGTTTATTTACATTCCGATTCACACAATAGGAAACTTTTTTGATAGCTACAAGATTTATTTATATATACTTCTCAAGTCGTGTGATCTGCATCTGTAATTTTAGATAAATATTATCAAAACTTCTATAATAATAATAATAATAATATAGTAAAATATCATCAATGTTTACCACAAAAAAATATGTTTTTCTTTTCTAAACGTTTCTTTGCATCAGAATCCTCGGCACTATAATAGAATAACAAGCCTGAGCTATTCCTGGACTATGTCAAGCTCTCAAGGGCAACATGTGACGACTATCTAGCAGTGATTGTTTCCAAATAAATGTTATACTTTCCCAACATGTGTGAAGACTTGGCCCTGTTTTGCTCGCCACTGCTTCTGTGTTATTCAGTGGGGTGTATGCTGCATAGTAATCCAAACACTCCGAGTTACGAGTTGGTAGACTTGTCGAAAACACCCAACATTCCATCATTTATTAAGTTTAGAGACATGCCAGTTAAAAGCGAGTAAATCTGGTCCACGTGTTAGTGACTCATTTCCAAACTTTCAGACAATTTCAGACGAGTTTGTTTGAAAACATAGTTTATAGGTGGATTTCTATATTTTGTATTTTCACAAAACTCAAAATGAGGTTTATAATTTAGACTAGAAAATAACCTTTAATAACAGCGTTTGTTTGATTGTTCTCGCGAGAGGTGTAGCGGGGAGTTTCTACGCGGCGGAGATAAAGGCTGTACAAGCTCCAGTTGGCTTGTTAATTCAAATGATCCCCTTCCCCCTCCATCAGCTGGCAAACTACTAGAAGCCGAGTGTTTCGGAGATCTCTGGTATCGTTATCGCACGGCGTAATAACAGACCACCAGGGACTAGTTGCTCGTTTGTTCGGAAACTTAAATGGCGAAAATGTTTCCGCGATGTTTTGGGAGTATTTTAGTCACACCGAGAGACGTTTTGTAAGTTTTATCACCGTTTCACTTCACCGTAGCTTCACGTTTTCAGTGTCATGGCCATGAGTAGATGTCACGAATTATGTATAGACCAACTTTGAGCATAGTTAGTGATTAACGCTTTGCCCCAAACCTGGTTTAGTAACTTGTTTGTTTGATAGTTTATGTATGTATTATCTTAAAATAGTTACAAATATGTCCATCATAGACTCTCTGCCTTAAAATATGAGTGAAGAATGACCCTGGGCACGATACGAATCCTGGATAGCTTAGTGGCTAGAGCAGGGGCGTACTAAGCCAAAGGTCCCAGGTTCTAGTCCCGTGTCCAGGTGTAATTTTTCAATTTTCAGAATTGAATATAGTTACATTGGAAATACAGTAACATTATGAGAGCCAGAGAAAAATAACCGATACATTTCCTGAAAGAGGAATGTCGTTATCTGCCGCCCCATTCTCTCGACAATTTCAGGCTTCCATTGTGACTATATCTTGATCCTTTCTTCACGGCCCGTTCTGGTCCTCCGATCAGAGGAAGATGAAAATTTGAACAGATAAGAGATACCTCTTTTAGAAATCTAGTGGACCATTTTTATAGCAACTAATTTAAAATATTTTTTAGGAAACACACATAAACGAGTTGTTAATGTTGTATTGTTTTAAAATGTTGGCTATAATTAATCAAGCAGATGTACGTTTCTTATATTTGATGACTTTAGGAATCTATTATAGTTTAATATAATGTATACTAAACTTAATTTGTAAATAATAATAAGCAATAATGGACTTAAATGACATTTAAAATTCTTCTAAAACCTAGCGCCAAATGTTGACTAACTTAAGCGCTCTAATAAGAACCCTTCCTTCGTAAACAATAAAGAGAATGTAACAGAATGTTTAAGAAGACTGGCGCCTATCAGCCCCTTATACGGTATCTTTAGATTGAATAAGCTTTGTCGCTGATAGGTACTGCTGGCTCTGGAAAATACGGTTATAAACATATGGTGCGATGAATGTTATAGGTAAGAAGCCATAGCTATACACAAATTTTGCTCGGTCTGTGTCTTGGATGCTAAATTCTTGTTGTATCCTGTTTTAACTGGTTATCAGAAATAAATGCACCCCCTAACCTAATGGTGTATGTCGGGCCCCCTATTTTGTAACCTGGGTCCAGTATGGTATGTGGATTTATCTTTCTAAGTCCCTGGTTCCATGGCGTCATCAGAGCAACTTGTAGGAAATATCAATGTAGCGCTGTATGTATTTGTTTAGTTGGCATGATCAATGCATGGTTTTGTGACTAGTTTGTAGGTTTTGTTCAGTTCTGTCAGTGTTCATTGGCTACGACGTCGATTAGAATAGAATATGACGGTGATGTTGGGTCGATAAATGTCTTTAGGTCGTTTATTATTCGCCATTACCATATTTTATGCTACTAAATGTATTTACTGTCTATTGACCAACAGCTTTGAAGAAACTCATGCCGTTTCTTACAAATTGTTAAATATTATTTGAACTACTGCCAGGGGTAATAAAAATGCTGTGTTTAGAATAAAATACATTATTTTGTTGGTAATTCCTTAGTTTCACTTGTAGTTGGTAAAAAAACAACTTAATATTACATTTTTATTGAGCTAATTACTATGTTTTTATTGTGCCTTTAAATAATAATTTTCAGCACTATATTATTCCCCTTGATAAAGAATGGCTGAAATTATCATACAACAGACAAAGAATACTTTTATAAATGCATCATGGAATATTGTTTTGATGTTTTTCAATGCTTAAAAATCTTAATTGAATTTTTATAATAAAGCTAATTATAGTGTTATCCAGGATATCTAGGTATTTGTTACTTTTAAGTTATTGTTTTAGAATATTTGGTTTGTAAGTAATAATTATTTTAGATGCTGTCCGGTTTTATTAACTTGATGTCTGATTGCTAAAGTTGGTGTTTTTATTTTTAAACATTTCTATGTCAAGGGATGATCAACTATTTCCAGATGCGTAATGTTGACCTTGCTCACAAACCCAAAACAGTAACTAATTTAATATAACAACCAGTGGAAATCCTTCACTAAAAATATTTTTATTTCTGAATCAAATAGCCAAAGCTATTATTTATACTTGTAGTGAGGATTACTCATCAAGATATCATATTATTAAAATTGAAAAATGACACCTTGACAGGGGAATCGAACCAAAGGTCCCGGGTTCGATTTCCCGTGTCCAGGTGTCATTTTTAAAATTTCAGATTTTGTATTTCTGTTTATCACCCTTTTAAGTTAATTTCTTGATCATAACATAGCAGCACTAGCTATGCTATATGAATCTACAGAACGTTACTTTGATTTAGTTGAATTATTTTATTTTTGTGTTGGGACAATGGCTGCCGATCAAGCTTTTAAATAATTAATAAAAGGTGATTATTTTCTTAGCACTCTTAAGTAGGAGAGTTTTCATTTATACTGCCTGTATGAAAAAAGGAATATTTAATTCAAAATTACTTACGATTAATAGAAATTTGCTAAAATTTAAATGAATTTTCAAAAATAGTCCATCTTCATTTGAAAAAATTAATACAAGTTTTTGTGTATGTCTTAGTTATCAATAATATAATAATAGAAACAAGTCCTAAATAATGATATTGCAGTAGCTGGTTTCCTTTAAAATAGTTTAATAAGGTTTTCAGATATTCAAAAAGAACTTAACATGATGTTCTTTGGCCAGTACAGAAATACTTTCTATACGGTTTTAGCAACAGTTTATTTATTTGTGTAAGATGTAGCAGAGTTAACTTGCTATTAGGTTTGACTGCGACCGGGAGGTTTGGGTTTGAATCCTAGTTGCTTGTTTTTTTACTTTAATGTCCTGTTCAATTGAGAATTAATTCTGGTAAAATTTTATAAGTTTTCCTTAAATTAGATATATTTATTTTTAATAGCCAGAACACCTTACATTAAACTATATAAATAAATTGTGGTCAATAATTTAAAGATTACTGAGAACAACATAATAATTGATAGATTTAATGAATTTTAATATTTAGGAGCAATTTTAAATAGCAATAATGATGTTAGATTGGAAAATAAGAAAATAACATAGTCTGGAAATGCATGTTATTACTTGGTCAGTAAATTGTTGACATCTCACCTGCTTTCAAGGGATGTAAAACTCTGAATATATAAAACAATAATTTTACCGGTTGTTCTTTATGGGTGAGAAACGTGGTAAATAACCTTGGACTGGTAGGTCTAGGTCAAGATATGGATAGAGGCGTACTTTTGTAGTTCAGTAATAAGCTTTCAAGTTCCTAATGCCATAAAGTGCGTAAGTAAGTAAGTAATTGTAAGATGTTCTGGCTAGTAAAAACAGAGATATTAATTGATTGAAAATTATATTTTAAACGTACTTAGCAAATACCGTATTGTATAATGATATACTATGCAAAAAGTAAATTTAATAAAATATGCACTTAGTCCTAGTTAAGTAGGTAAAACTTAATTAATTGGTTCCAAAATTAACTCTACGTCTGCAAATCTTCCTTCATTCCCACTAACCCATTTTGGTGGACACATGGTCTAACGCGCTAATCTCGTGTTAGACTAAACCGCCGAAGACGGAGAGATCAAGGTTCGATCTAGGTCGGGTGCTATGAGGGTGGTTTTCCTAAATATTATTATTATTATTATATTCTGAAAATTGAAAAATGACACCTGGACACGGGAATCGAACCCAGTCCAGTCCCGTGTCCAGGTGTCATTTTTCAATTTTCAGAATATGATATCTAAGAGGGAATATCCCCACTAAAATGCATTAACAATAGTTTCGGCTATTTGTTTCATTATTATTATTATTATTAGCAACGCGTCTTACTACCATTTCGGGTTTTACGCACTTACGTTAATGTATAATGGTAGGGTGATTGTGAGATGAAATTAAGGACCTACAGTTTAACGTGGAATCCGAACCACCGTGGAGGCCTGGCATTCCCCACATTCACAATATGTTTTGTCAGAGGTGAAGGAGGGGTTTGGTAATCAGATAAATCTGTGCCGGGACCGAGGATTGAACCCCGACCGCCAGCATAGAAGTCTGACACCTTACCCCTAGACCGCCAGGTCACCGACGTTTTCCTAAATAGTTTCCCACTTTTCCTCCATACAAATGTGGGGGCAATTTCTCTAAATTAAACCTTCCTAATCCCTATCACATTGGTATAATTAGTACATAGGTGCATAACCTGAATGGGTAGTAAGATGCGGTGCTAAATGCAAACAAACATTCCTACTAAGAATATTATCATATTAAATGTTTTATATTCTTTGAAGTGAAACGGTATATGTCTAACTACCAGGACTCCTACAAAAACTATTATTAAATACTCATTTATAATGTTTATAAAAACTCAGTTCTTTATCATGTGTAACACTAACATTGTGTGTATAGACAAAAATTCTAATATTAAAAAAACTCTGTTATTGATCACCTTTAATACAAACTTTTTTTTTAGAATATAATATTTGAATTTTTTCACGGTGTCTAGATTTGTAGTAAAAATAAGTCAATTGATAATTATTTATTTTCAAAAATTAATAGATAGCTAATGTAGAGTTATCTCTTACTTATCCACAACTTGGAAATTGTTAAATGTATTTATGGTTTAAAGGATGAAAGGGAAAATAACATTAACCATAGAAGCTAGTTTAGGCCAAATCTATTTGTTTATTTTAGCAAAATCACTTTTTAAACATGAGGAAGACTGTACTTTAGTATTCTTGATCAAAACAGGTTGTGCCCCAGGATTCTTAGCACATGTAGTATGTGCCTTCATATGCTTTACAAATACAGGCTGATACCTAGTATTCTTGACCAATACAGGCTGTACAATAAGATTCTTGGCAATACAGCCTTTGAAATTATTTCATGTGGATAATTTTTAATCGACATGAGTTTTTATTATAAAAATTCTTATACAAAAGAGTTGAGGAACTATTTAAATATGACACGCTTGAATATTAATTAATATATTTTATAAATTGGCATGGATAAATAGTTGGCGAGGCCTATTTTGTTAGATGCGTGTAGTGCATTACTCTAAAAAAACAACCACTACTTGAGAAGTTTTCAGTATCTTCTCTCAGCACCGAGCAACTATTCGTATTAACATCGGCCCTCTACCTTGAACAATTGCATTGAGGCATTGAAATAGACTCTGGTTCAAATACTGGTGAGGCCTACATTTAGTTTTGGGTGATAAGGTGTGACATGTGTGATTTGGAGCTCACTACAAATGAGGGTGAGCTCATCCCTGCTCGGTAAATACCACCAAAGTTAGTATTGAGAACATGCTCATAAGATTCTGGAAGGCTGGTCCTGTCATAAATGGAGATATCCAATGAAAGAAGACCTAATCCCGGCACCTTCCCTAACTTGTGTGTTCATTGTTCACTCCTATCCATGGACAACACTATTCACAACAACACAGCTGGAAGGCGGCATTCTTATATTGGGTGACATGCATTCACCCTGCAGTGGAACTGCCCGCCGGTCACCTTTAGAAAGTTACCGTGTGTTTAATCTTAGCTCATAATCTAGATTAATGTAGAACTGTCATCACATTTAACTTTCATTTATTACAACACAACATAGAATGCGTGGTTGTAATCGTAGTAAGGGACACAATCTGGGAGCTCAGTTCTGTAATTGGTAATTCAAGGAGTGTTAAGTCGCGAGATGCTCATGGTAAATTGCAGCCAAATTATGCTTAGGGTTCCCGTGATAGCGTGGGATGTTGCATTCGGAATGGACGTTCCACACATGTTATTGTTGTTTTTTATCAGCACGTCTTACTACCTGTCATTTTCTGTGCATATGTTATAATTACTCTAATGGATGGGAGATGAGAAAGGAAGAACTTTAAAAGGTAGTCTACACGCATTTGCGTGGAAGGAGAGTGAGAAATCATTTAGGAAAAACCACCCTTAGTAAACTTGACTGGGATTAGAAACCCGATATCCCCGTTATAAGCAGGTCAGTCTAACATGAGAGTGACGCCTTAGATCATTTGGCCACTGAAGTGAGTCATACTGTTTTAAAATAAAGTTTAATTTCGTTAAATTATAACACCTGTCGTGTAGAACAACGATAATTTGTGAATAAAAGATGAGGCCAAGTGTGAAAGTGGTCTTGTTTTAGAAAAGTTAATTTATGATCCATTCTTTATGATGGATGCAGCCGTTTTTCAAACATTTTCTTTTATAAATCTCGCAGCATGTTTAGTTTGTAAACTTATTTTCGGGATATTTTTAATATTATATATATGCTATATGGGCTGAGCTAATATTATAATTAATATATATATATATATATATTAATTATAATATTAGCTCAACCACTAAGATAAGTCAAACGTTTGAAAAAGAAAAATATTACAAAAAAAAACACTCACAGTTAAATGATAAGCGATCGCGCAGTATTTCAACCCTTATCCGGCAATCATATCATTAAGAGATGTCTCATCCACTCTCAGGCTGTCTCAGAATGTAATATGCCTCTTGATACGACATCACGGATGCACCTAAGAAATCATTCGCAGATCCACAGTTCCTTGAACTGATGAAAAAACCTTTCAGATTATCTGGAATGGAAAGCAAGTGGAACAGCTAGATTTAAAGAAAATATGAAGAGTTGATATTCTTAAGAAAATATTAAACCTCGTTAATATTATAATACTAGCAGAAGTCCCTGGTGTTACCACTGGCAAAGGTTTTCTTTGCTTCAAGTAGAACGGAAAAAATCTCTTCATTTTATTTATCTTCCGGCCCAGTTTTTAATTAATTTTAAAATATATAATCTGAATTTTAAAATTTCGGCTTCTAGGTGCGCATGTTCGTTCAGAAGGGCTACTAATTTTAACATCGGTTTCCAAACAAATATTGTGAGAGCCAAAATATATTTTGTATCACTCTCTAGATCAAGGTTGCCATATTGGTATTGAATTGATGTTATCATGATGATCTACTTTATTATGAATAAGTTAAACTTACGTTGTTTAACACTATTTGTGGAGAGATATATTTTATTCAATGGCTGATAAGGTTGCTCTCTCCACTGCAAATTAAGCTGTACGCTATTCTGAACTCTGTTAAACTTTTTTTAATTTCACAGCCTTTGATAGTCTAATAGTTTGGGGATTAATTTACTATTTGTTCGGTACTACTAGTATTTTCAAACCATCGTAGCATTTCTTTCTGAAGTTCTTTGTTTTCCAATCACGTGAAACATCTTAGGTTCTCGATAACTCATTGCTACGTTGACCGTTATCCTAATCTATTGACCGAAAACAGTTTTTATTTTTCTTCCCCAATTCTTGCCTTGCATTAAGAAAACCCACAATAATTATGTTTGGGGTGATACAACAAGACACTTGTGTCAATCTGGTGATTGGTGACTTGTATCACGTGGAAAAATAATCATCTTCTTGGAAGACTCCCCACATGTCTTGAAACTGATACGTGTACTCTAATAGTAACGTACCATGAGTGATGACTTGGAGGTCATAGTTTAAAAACGTTCGTATTTTTAGGCTGACTCTTGCACCAGTCATTCATGTCCTGTCTTGAACCCTCCTTTTACTCTAAAGATAAGAACCTACCCTGATTCGTTTCACTATGGTATCGTTTATAAGATATGGGCATAGGATAATCATTCAAGTTAATCCTGTTATCTTTCTGTGTAAATGGAGTTTACTTGTTTATGTAGGAAGATAAATAATAGCAGGCTTAGTTTTACTAATGTCTTAAGACTCCAAATCCATTCTGAAACACTTAAAACTCTATTTGGATTATTATTATTTTCTCAAAATCGTAATAATATCACATTTCTATCATATATATAGAATCATACTTTTAAAAAAAATGTGCGTTGCTATAACTGTCCAGATGACTTTAAATTTAGAAATATGGCGTCCAATATGAGGACCTAACTAACTGTTTACCCTTATAAAATTAAAAATAGGCAGTCCCTAAATGGTTTCCCAATTTCATGTCTAGTTGCTATAATGTTGGTGTTGGCATGTTGGCAGACCTGGCAGATGACTCCCCTCCAGAGCCTGCACCCCCAGAGGTGCCTCCCCGTGGCCCTTCCCTGCACCATCCCTTGCAACAAGGGCACGCCACCCTCAGAAGCAGGTCCGGGATGGCCAACTACCCCTCGGGAGACAAGGAGGACCACCCGGCAACCCCCTCGGCCAACTGTGTCTTCCTTTCGCAAGGTAGGACTGCGCCCTTAGCTTCCAGTACTCCACAGCACTCCTTTCGTTAAATGTGCAATCACACTATACATTCTAGTGTCTTCCTCTCTCAAGGTATGACTGCACCCTTAGCTTCCAGTACTTCACAGCACTCCTTTCGATATCTGTGAAACTACACTATACATTCTATTGTCTTCCTCTCTGAAGGTAGGAATACGCCCTTAACTGGTCTATTGTGTGTGGAGTTAGAATTTGTAATATATGATGATAATTATGTGATTATGGCCTCTTGTAATTAGTTTGGTATGTTTCGCCAGTAGTTTAAAACTAGCACACTATTAAATACAACTTCATATGTAGCCAGAATTAAGGTCTAGAGAATATTGTGGATTGCCATAATTGAATCATAATATTTCTGTTAAAATATAAACCTTATAATTTTTATTTTAAGGGACTAGTTTTATTGCACGTGTATTTAACCATTTTAATTATGTCCTGAGATATTCCAACCTGTTCATAAAAGTTTGCAGGGGGCATCGCTTTACTGTGTCGCCATAAATTGTGAAATAATCCATCTATGTTTGTGACAGTGCACGTCATAGAGAACTGTTTTATCTGAATTGTTTGTACTTGGTATGGACGTGTTTACTACCATTGAAATATAATAAACGTATTATAATATCAGACAAAACTTATGGTTTTACTTAACTCTTACAAATAGTATTTACTTAATACGGTTGTTGTATTATAGGTTTATTTAGTTGCTTATTTAAGGCAGAAGACCTCACAATGGCTGGTCTAGTATTTGGAACAATCGGACACCACACTATATTTATTTGTAACTGTATTGCTAAACAATTACTTTCTCAAATTTATTTTAACTAAATTTCACTCTTAAATCTAGATTATTTTAAAAATCGAGAAATTATATTTCATTGAAAGGCCGTCAATTTAGATTCATTAGCTTATATTTTCATTTTTGGTTACTTGAAAAATAAACTATAGGTCCATAAAAATAATGGATGTTACAAAGTACATTATTACACTAAGCTGGTATTGGTTCATCACACTAACGCTAGGTGCGCTAATATAATATTATTTTCTGAGCAGATAGAACCTTTTCCAATGCTTCTCTATTTACTATCCTTAACCTGTTTTTATAAATAATAATATGAGTCTTTCTAGTGAAACTTAAACTAATTTCTAGGATAAAAAGAGGATTGGCTCGCTGAAATAAAGATACCGGGTTCGATTCCCATAGGCAGGTGTCTTTTTTCAATATAATCAAATATGATTCAGTTACGGCCTATTTACTTAATTATAATTATTATTCCCCAAAATTTTACCTTTCTTCAACCTAAAAAGTAAGTTAAAATCCTGGTTATACCAAAATCTGTTAAATCATTCCCATTGTACTTGAGCTATATTTCCGAATCCCAGTCGATCTCACTAATACCTGGTTGCATCTCCAATTCCCCATCAAATTATGGGTAGGTTTAAATAAACAAAAAAATAAATGTTATTAATTTGGTGTCAATACAAATTCTCCACCCTTAGACTATTGTTAATTAACTCGACCTGTAATATAAACTTATACAGTTAGAGACAACCCCCTTCAGTAGTCGAGCACTCAAAGGCGTCATTCTCGAAATAGACTGGACTGCCGATGACAGAAAGGTCGGGGCTTAACTCTCATTTGAGTGTTCTCAGGTTGGATTTCTCTAAAAGTATTTACACTCTCACTCCACACACATACTAGCACACTTCCTCTAAATTCAACCTTTCTCATATCTAAAACACTAACGTAATAGGCCTATATGCGTATAAGCTAAACAGGACGTACTATACAAGGTTCTAAAAAAAAAGTTAGCAATATCACAGCAACCATGACAACTTTTTATCAAGACACAATAATATATTGTTAAAATAATACTGGTCAAATAAACGTTTTTACGGAAAAGCTTAGATTTGAATATTTTATTTCGTCTTAAACGTGGCTCAATAGATTTTGTTATCTTATGTTTAAATGGTATGGTTTAGATTTGTAATTTGAAATTAAATGTATTACGCGTTTTATTTCTCAACTCCTGGGAATATAATAGGTCTTAAGGCTATTGACACATTAAATTCTGTTTCCAGCATATGTAGGTTCCTGATGATTTTAACACATTAGCCCATTTTATTCAAAAGTAATGTGTTTGTGTTCTATCTCATCCATGACTCCTTTTGTTCATCGGTTGGTCTAGAATAAAAGTGTCTGGCTGGTCTCATAAGGTCACCCCTAGAAAAGTAATGGCCGTATTACCTTAATGTGCGGTATCGATCCAGGTGGACGGCCGTTATGTCAGTTTTACTACATTTACATACAAATTTAACCAAGTGCAATCAGACTTGGATGCCTTTCATTTATTAAATGACACAACCATTAGGTTATCACATTGATACAAGTTTTATGGTATCAATTCTCAATTTTGTGAAATTTGACAGCCTTAAGTTCAAGATTAAAACAAACGTTTTTTATAGAACTAATAATCTGAGCACAGAAAACATTATTTTCCGACCATTAATTATTTTATTTTGCCCTGCATTATTACACTAAATGATATTCAACGTTTATATTAATTCTTTCGACTGATATTTCTGAATATCAGAGATTTTTCATACATAAAGGAGTATAAGAGGAAAGTAAAACCAAAATGGGAACAAAAGAGCATCACAATTTTTCTCTTACAACCGAGTAGTTATAATTAGAATAGTGGTCATCTTACTAAACAGTCCATAATTATTTAGACAAGAACAGTTATTGAAATAAATAGTAAAGCTAGAAGTCCATTCGTGGTAAGAAAAAATTACTGGAAGGTATATTTTCCTAGCCAAATCCTTCTATATAGTATAATTTTGACAGGGAAAAAGGCCTTTCAGTTCATCCTTTCTACCACAAACAGGGTATATATGTAAGCCTACACACATGACGTGAGAAATGAAAGCTACCGTTTTAACCCCACCACTGACCATTCTTCTCAGTGGGCTGTTTGATTCGATCCTCGGCCACCTCATCAACTGCAAACCAGTTCGTTGCGAGTCTAGATCACAATACATCTCGGTCACTGCAGGGGGCAGATAATTTAGTGGTGTGTGGCCGAAGTGTCTTGATATAAAAGAAGTGTCACGCGATGTACGATTAATTTAGATCTCATTCCAAGTGGAATCACAGGTGCTAGAGACCCTCGGGTTGTGCCAAGAGCACTAACAACTTAGATATACCTGTGTACTTCCATAGTGCGGAGTATGTCTCGAGGTTGTCAAGCGAGATATAGTTTGTTTGTGAACCGGTGTTTAAAAGTCGGGTCTATCAATCAATAGCCTGATACAACAAGTATGTCTGTGTGTGTGTTTTTGAGTGACAATATTAATCTCCCAGACACTTGGCACAGCCACCAGATGGTCCTGATTTGTGCTGATCTACTGATAGTATATTACTGAAGAAGAACGAACACAACTGATGATACAAATAATTACAAACCTTTCATGCACAAACTAGTTCCAATTGCTTACAAACAGCTGAGTTGACTTTATGGTCGGCGAACACATAACGAACTTTCCCTTCCGTTAATTGCACCGTTAACAGTTGACTGTTGCAAAAACGCAGCACTCTACCTACCCCCGGACTGAAAATTAAAAGGTTACCCTTTTGTGAGATGTGATCGCCATGCACAGGTGTCCTTGATAGGACCGGACTCAGAGGGCTCTGGTGGCAAACAGAGCAGCTAATAATCTAAAAATATTTAGAAATAGCTTTAAAGCTCGGTTATATCATATTGGGAACTATTAATTTAAATGACATAAAGACGTAGTTCACACTATAGAGATTATGTGGCGTTCCTAAAGCCTGCTAGACACAAGGTTAGATCAGGCTTCGTCCAGAGTGCCTGCCATATGCTAGGTTAGATTGTGCATCGTTCAGAAAGCCTGCCAGATGCGAGGTTAGATTGTGCATCGTTCAGAAAGCCTGCCAGATGCTAGGTTAGATTGTTCTTCATTCAGAAATCCAGCCAGATGCGAGGTTATATTGTGCATCATTCAGAAAGCTTGCTATATGCTAGGTTAGATTGTGCATCATTCAGAAAACCTGCATGCGAGGTTATATTGTGCGTCGTTCAGAAAGCCTGCCAGATGCTAGGTTAGATTGTGCGTCATTCAGAAATTCGGCCAGATGCGAGGTTATATTGTGCATCATTCAGAAAGCCTGTGAGATGCTAGGTTATATTGTGCATCATTCAGAAAGCCTGCCAGATGCTAGGTTAGATTGTGCGTCATTCAGAAAGCCAGCCAGATGTGAGGTCAGCTCAAATAACATTCAGAAAGTCTGGCAGATTTTAGGTTAGATCGTGCAGAGTCTATAAAACCTATAATAGGCTGCTCCAATGCATTATAGATCCTATGAAGAGCCGGATTTCATTCGGTTAAGACAGATAGACAATTTTTTTATAACTTTTGTATATGAGAAACTAGTCAAGTTACACCAAGTTTATACACTTTATGGCGCTACATTTGAAGTTTGACTTGTGTTAATAAATGTGTGTTATTGTGTTTATAATTAGCTTATTTTATTAAACCCACTTTAAATATACACTGTATAAAATCACCTATGGTGAGTAAGTTGAGGTTTTAACTCTAATTTGTGGAAATGAAGATGGTTTTCAGTCAGTTAAAACCAATTATTTCACCTCTCTTCATTCATGAAAATGTGTGTGCACTTTCTTAAACCATTAACTAACTCATCCTTACCTTATTATATTGATTATAATATAAAACTTAGTTTTACGTTCGATAACAATTACGATTAAATCACTAAACACCATGTAAACTTGCCCCAAAATGACCTATGTCAAACATTAATAGCTCACAGCTGGTAAATAAACATAATGTGCCTTACAAACAGCTGTGTTTTGCACATTTCCGACTGTTATTAGCAGAGGGATTCATTGGTGCTAGACTCATCAGGGATGTATTCATATTTACACACACTGTTGTTTCTGGAACGGATGTTTTGACTCAGAAGCTTAAACTAATTTAAATCAAAAATATAATATTATAAGGATGAGTAAAGTTGCTGGGAGTAAGTGCAGAGGTATTTGCCTGGGATTATAAAAAAATCACTCGATAAAACCAAATCCAAATAATATTTTTCTATAGGGTGTATTTAACTTGTACTTTTTAAAACACTGATTATATCAAAACATGACTTATAAAATAGCCTAATATTAAGAAAAACACAACATTAAATTCTCCACCCGACACTTTATTAATAATAAATCATCTACTATGCCGGGAATTTAAACGGGACCTCTAGCTCATTTGGTACACGCGTTACCGACTGTCGTAAGGTGTTGGACCCATGCCAGTGAATTCAGCCAGGATTTGAACCCCAACCTGATTATTAATTGTGACAAAGTGTAATGAGAATATAATTCCTTAGACCAGGGTTTGCAATCTCATGGGCGTGGGCCACATCTGGCCCTCGAGATGAAACTAACCTGCCCACTTATCTTCAATACTTTTACAATATTACTGTGTGGCCTGCACTAAAATACGAACACGGGAAATTATAATTTAGTTTTAGTAAGTACATAATTTTGAGGAACAAAAAACATTTCAGACTATCTCAAATTGTGCTATATTTTTCATAACTTTAAATACTTGAATTGCGGAAAATTTGTATTTTCATAGTTTAATAAATAGTGCTTCGAGTATTTCGCTAACCCACATACACATATGGGAGAATTTAGCGTTTTAAATGTGTTAAATTCTAATAATCACTACTATAGTCCTATATACATGGGCGCGCGGATTACCGGTTAGGCTCTCAAGAACTTGGACCGAGACTAACGACGCGAAATATTTGAAAAGCCGTAAAACTGAGACGACAATAATTTTCATCTTTGGTAAAAATAATGAGTATTAATTTTTTTAATTTTTTCTATGTGCGTTCAACAGATAGAAATAACTATGTTCATTTTTAAGTCACAGAATGTCAGAACAGTGCTAACGTGGAGACCAATGGGTTGGAAAGAGAGGATAAGTGCCCATAAGAGCCTGTACTGTGATTTTAGAGTGGAACGACCCACTTTGGTAGCCGTGTGGTCTAACGTGCTACTCTCGCAGTATTATTATTATTATTATTATTATTATTATTATTATTATTATTATTATTATTATTATTATTAGCACCGCGTCTTGCTACCCGTTCGGGCTATACGCACTTAGGCTAATGTGTAATGGTAGAGTGATTGTGAGATGAAATGGAGGACCTACAGTTTAACGTGGGATCCAAACCACGGTGGAGGCCTGGCATTCCCCACATTCACAAGATGTCTTGTCAGAGGTGAAGGAAGGGTTTGGTAATCAGATAAATCCGAGCCGGGACCGAGGATTGAACCCCAGCCGCCAGCATAGAAGTCTGACACCTCATCCCTAGACCACCAGGTCACCGACCTCTCGCAGTAAAATAGACTCCCGATTATGGGGAGATCAAGGTTTGAATCTCAGTCGGGTGTACTGAGGATGGTTTTTCCTAAAAATGAAATCCACTCTCACTCCACGCAAATTTGGATACACTTCCTATAAGATAACCTTCCCCGTCCCTAACACCATTAGCGTAATTAGTACATATGCGTATAGCTTTAACGGATAATAAGACGTGGTGCTGAATAAAAAGAGTGGAATGGCCTATTTTTGTGGGGTAATTTGTGCTAATTGAGATTTATAATGATCTCAAGTGGTCATGCTCCTTATACATCATTCCCAGAATTTTTGACGTGTTCTACAACTCAGCAATGAAGATATATGATCACCGGTTTGACCCTTCTGTTTTACAATATTATATTCTCGGCATTTGGTTTCTTTATATGTATAAATGTGTCGTCACCTAGGGCTAAGCAACGTCACACACAGTCAATAGTATTTAAATTTCACCAAACGTCAATATTCTCTGTTCACTACCATTATAATCATGTTACCATAAAAAGAGAGCAAGGACAAAGCCCTTGGATGAGAAGTAGTTGTTGTGTTTTCCTGCTAGAGTGTGCTGTCAAGGCTTGTTGACAGGAAGTGTGGCGGCTGGAGTTCCCTCGTCCCACGCGATGTTTGTCTTAACCTAATCAATAAACGGCCCATCAAGAGCACCGCTGGCTGATATTGATACGACGGTCCCAACCAAATTAAATTGCTAACAAGACCGCAATGTCAACATCCTGCCTGCTCTAGTGAGGCATTTACTTTATGGCCGGCATTCTTCCCCGCATTGCATTGTGGGTAGATAGAGTCACGGGGCAACTAAAGGCAAGTTTCGTTGGTACTTGCATAAAAAAAACATGTCTTTTAAACACATGGCATAAAATGAAGCATTGTCTGGTGTTTCTGGTGTCACTGATATGTTATTTAAGTACTTGGTTGACTAAATATTAATCCGGTCAGTGTTGCCAATCACTATATATGTGTGTGTGTGTGTAGCTAGATTAGTACCAGAAGTCGCTAGATTGTCACTAAATTAAAAAATAAATTAAAGTTGTTAGATTTATCGCCAAACTAAAAATTTATACATCAATCTGAACTGAATATAAGATATATCAGTGGACTTAGGGAGTCCCCAGATCCTGGACGATGTCATTGTGATTTGTGAATGACAGATAGATAGTTTAGAGCACTTCTGTAGACCGAAGCAATGCATTATGTGTTCTTGCATTACGGTAGCTCAAAAATAAAAAGTCCACAGTATTAAAATTTAAAATGATGAACATGAACTTGATTGAAAACTAAGGGAAATCGCCAGTCGCCAGATTAGTCGCTAGGCGTTAAGAATAAAAACTAGTCGTTTCAGACCCGTAAAAGTCGCTAAATTGGCAACACTGAATCCGGTTAACTCTAAATGAAGGTTGCCATGTTTGAATAAGGGAACGAACAGGAGTCCCAAATGCTGATATTTGTCCAAAACTTTTCATTTCAGTATGTTACGAAAGTTATTAGAAAGTAAAACTGCTATAGAGGGAACACGGTAGGTAAACAGTATCCGAAAGCTACAAAAGTTACTAAAACTACTTTAATGTATGCATACGTTAAGGCATGGTATTTTCAGCTTTCCCTTAAAAAATAATAATATTGATACCTTTGAAATTACTAATAATGAATAAAAATCCTAACATTTTTGATCAAAAAGCGTTTGTATTTTCTAAACAGTCTTTCTACCGTATTCTTACTATAGTTCCCAAAATATAAATTCAAAACAATGACACCAAAATAAATATATTATAATGCTATATTTCATAGCATTGATTCATGCTGGAGCCAGTCAATATCCTAAACAGGGGCAAATCATTTAAACTAATGAAACCACAAGGTAGATTTATAATTATAGTTTATACAAGTTTGTTTGTGGGGCTTATTTTAAAACACGGAGTCACTGGAATAATATTTTTAAACCATTATTTATGCCACGAGGTAGATTTAAAACTATACGTTATACAATTATTCAAATATGTGGATTGTTTCTTCATTAACTGCATAGGACATAAATCACAAAATTGTTCACATCCTAAGATTAAGATATACTCTTATAAATACTGAACTAGTATATTTCTTTGGTTGAGCCACTCTTTCAAAATACTAAGTCAGGCGGAAATTTAACGACGAGGGAGAGTTTCTTGTTACTATATTTAGATTCTGTAGTTAATTTGGAAAGCTCTATTTAATTAAAACTAATTAAAACGTGTCTTTGCGATGAATTTGAATCATTAGATACTTCAGATGCCAGACTCCTCCAGTATCTTCGCTATTCAAGTTGATCGTCTGCCCAATCAACGTTGATCGTCTACCATTTCACAGATTCATCAACTGGATTACACTTTAATTGCTGTGAGGAAATGGTGCGAATAATTGCCTGGATCGGAACCATACCAGTAGCGGGTAATGTCGGGATTCCAACCCTGTTTCTCATTTAACCTCACTTTGCACAGAGGTCAGCAGGATGGGAACTCAGAACAGTAAATATTCCCTTAAAATAAGCCAAGATGGGAGAAAAAATCAATAAATGTATAGTGCCACTTAAATGAAAATTAGTTTATTATTTTCTACTGTGAAAACAAATATTTAATCTTTTTTTTTGTTTCATCATTTTTTTCACCGTAAAATTAATTACACTTTATAACAAATATATTTATGGAATTGATTAAGCTAATAAATTATACACATTATACTATATATATATTAAACTGTTATTCTATTATTGGACTAATTTAGGAACACAAATAATCCCTTTATTGGGGTGAGGTAGCTCAGTGACGAAGGTGAGGGTAAAATTAATACTTTGGGCTCGATTATCTTAACAAAACACAAACTATTGATTAGGGTGAAATGGCTCAGTGGCGAAGGTGAGGGTAAAGTTAATACTTTGGGCTCGATTCTCTTAAAAAAAAGCACATACTACATTATGTCTAGAAGTGATCTTTTTCAACAATCTCAACATTTACTATACTGTACAGTAATTATAGTCCTCAACATTTCCAACACATACTAAACTGCACTGTATACATTAGTTATCATTCTCAAAATGCCCAACAAGTACTACACCGTATATAATAGTAACCACTCTTAAAATTCCCAACAAGTACTACGCTGTATACAGTGGTAATAACTCTCAACAATTCCAACATGTACCACACTGTACAAAGTATTGATCAGTTTAAACAATTCTAACATGTACCACACTGTACAAAGTATTGATCAGTTTCAACAATTCCAACATGTACCACATTTTACAAAGTAGTGATCAGTTTCAACAATTCCAACATGCACCACACTGTACAAAGTAGTGATCAGTTTCAACAATTCTAACATGTACCACATTGTACAAAGTATTGATCAGTTTCAACAATTCCAACACGTACCACACTGTACAAAGTAGTGATCAGTTTCAACAATTCCAACATGTACCACACTGTACAAAGTATTGATCAGTTTCAACAATTCTAACACGTGCCACACTGTATAAAGTAGTGATCAGTTTCAACAATTCTAACATGTACCACACTGTGCAAAGTAGTGATCAGTTTCAACAATTCCAACACGTACCACACTGTATAAAGTAGTTATAACTTTCAACAATTCCAACACGTACCACACTGTACAAAGTAGTGATCAGTTTCAACAATTCTAACATGTACCACACTGTACAAATTATTGATCAGTTTCAACAATTCTAACACGTGCCACACTGTATAAAGTAGTGATCAGTTTCAACAATTCCAACATGCACCACACTGTACAAAGTAGTGATCAGTTTCAACAATTCCAACACGTACCA
>CABFOV010000345.1:146332-156709 GCA_902141375.1 Timema poppense
GACCGGGGGGGGGGGGGGGGGGGGGGCAAATTGAGGGGTCTGGTCGCTGCCAAGAGAGCTGGCAACAAGGCGAGGAGAGATTATTAAGAGAATGAAGAGCAAGGAGGGGTAAGTAGGGCCCAAGAGGAAACAGATGACAATTCATCGGATGGTCACTTAGTCAGCCCGCCAGACCTGGTCTAATGGGGGTCGGGGAGGCGGGCGATCTTTCTTAGAATGTGATGGGTGCTAGTTCGCAAATTAAACAATGGTTGCTTATCGTAGAGAGTCAGATACACTATTCTTTGCCCATGTGCAATTTTTTGTATTGATGTTTCTTCAGAGAGGTTAGTATTAATCACACCTGAGCTATTAACACTAAGATGTTTCTGTCCACAAATTATCTGAAAAATTACACGCAAAATGTTTAAGTTATCAAACTGCATTTGGACATGGTGTATCCTCCAGAGATCCCCAAAGGGTAACATGTGTAACATTTCAATGCTGTTTATCTTCAACTTGTAACAATTACAATACAGTCCTCTACAGTACAATTTGGCCAGGATTTAGGAATATGGCTTACAAGTTTATTCTGCAACATAAATTGAACCAAAGAAAGTCATTTAATTCGCCCATTCCTTTATATTTACATTAAATAACAATATTAACGCTCTAAACAGTAAATTCGACTACCCGTGACAACTCTTTCTATCATATATCTGTACTGCAGCCATTAAATCATATTAGCTTGAGCACTTTTTACTGGAAATGATTGTCAACTCCCTAATAGACTGATCCCATTATACTAATTTGTCGAGTAGTTTTCAATCGATGGTGCACATCATAAGATTAATTTGTGCTTTATTTAGTTGAAAGCTTAGACATGTTTCTAGTTTAATACCTCCTCCTTCCCTCTAGCGGATAGGACCCTAGATCTGCCTTTGACTTGAGTCCATGGGCATATTCAATAACGAGCCTTAGTACATGCTCAGTGAGCCATGAGTGTAAGTAGGGCATTAGTATGAGTAGAAGATAAGTACCCGCAGAGTGTGGTCCCGACTAGGCTATCGCGCTACTCACGTTATGACATCATTTCTTGGAAAAACATCTGCGCAACTTGTCTTGGTTTGCAAATCAACGCCACTACCAATGGGTATTCTCTTAGCATCTACTCAGACTTGGTCATGCATACGGCCCTATACATAAAGTTACTTATACCGGAAGAGGCGGCCAAGGGGTCAAATATTGGCACGTTAGGACTCAAATCCTACGTCATTTTCTAGGGGTGGTATGGAACTATGTGGCTTTACATTATCTCTGCGTATAACCCGAACGGGTAGTAATATGCGGTGCTAATAATAATAATAATAATAATAATAATATATTCTTTCTCTATTCAGTTGTGGATGTAATTCTTCTAGCTTGTTCTTCTAATAACTAACATTATTAACTCAGCAGTTGTATCGACTCACCTGAGGATCTATGACCTAGTCACCTAAATATAGTGGATCTTTGTTAATACTCCTAGAGATTCATATCCCAAAGCTAGTACAACTTCAGTGGCATTTATTGGATCTGTGTCAATATTCCTAGAAATTATTCATAGCCCAAAGTTAGTACAATTTCAGCTGAATTTATTGGATCTGTCAATACTCCTAGATATGATTCGTAGCCCAAAACTAGTGCAACTTCAGCTGAATATAGAGGATTTTTGTAGAGAACCTACAGATGGCTCTTCCCCATGCGATGCCGACACAGTTTGACCTCCCAACGGTCTCCTAAGTCCCCGGGGCAGAGTTTTAGGAAATTATATCGCCTTCTCTTTCTCTCTCTCTATATGAAGATTTGATTCAGTGAGCGGGTTCCATTGTGGACGTCCCTTACAGAGACATATCTGCACCAGGGCTCTAACATTTAATCTATTATTCAGTGCGACGCCATGTAGAGAGTGGGGGTGGGAGTCGAGATGCTCTCCCGTTCTGAGGCATCTCCAGCAATACCAGATACAGCTATGTTTGGTTTCCTTACTGTGTCTCTGGAGATTTAATTTGTCACTGCGAGCTCATAGTTCGTCATTTATGGATGGTATTTATATATAAAACTTGCATTTTATAGATGCAGTGCTGTATCCTTCTCTTCGACTATCACAGACTATCCTGGTGACACTCTGTCCTTAACGACTGCTGTGATATTCTTTCATGTTTCAATTCACCAACTCACCAGCCTAACAATTTACCAAATAACCACCTCCATAACTCACCATATAACTACTTCAAGAACTCGCCAACTTAAAATTTCATCAACTCAACAGCTCACTCACTCAACGTATCACCAACTTAGGAGCTTACCAGATCACCAAATCACCAGCTTGCCAACTCTACAGATCGCTAACTCAAGATATCACTGACTCAAAAACTCACCAACTTAACAGCTCGCCAGCTTAAAAGTTCACGAACTCACCAGATTATCAGTCAAGAGGCACAAGCAATATGACACTGATCAGTTTCGTCATATACTGAAATATACTGACTATACCAGTATCTCCATTCTACCATTGGATTACAGCCAAACACGCTTAGAGCTGGAAAATTACCTCGATGACAAATCATTATTTATTCATTAATTGTTAATAATTATTATCACCATCTTACTGCCTACCTATATAGTAAATACCTTAATGGTTTAGTAATTAGGAAGGTTTAATTGAGAGTAAGTGTACCAAGATTTGCGAGGAATAAGAATGGAATACTATTTAGGGAAAACCACCCTCTGTGCACCCAACCGGAATCTACCCCCAATAACCCCGCCTTCGGTAGTCTAGTCCAACACGAGAGTGACGCGTTAGACCACGTGATCACAGAAGCTGGTTGCGATAGATCATTTTTCTAGAATATTGTTTATTTTGGGCTGTACCCACGGCCTTGCCGGAGTCTTCTAAACCATTAGTTTAGTTGGGGCTCTACCCACGGCCTTGCCCGAGTCTTCTAAAACATTAGTTTAGTTGGGGCTGTACCCACGGCCTTGCCGGAGTCTTCTAAAACATTAGTTTAGTTGGGGCTCTACCCACGGCCTTGACGGAGTCTTCTAAAACATTAGTTTAGTTGGGGCTGTACCCACGGCCTTGCCGGAGTCTTCTAAAACATTATTTTAGTTAGGGCTGTACCCACGGAATTTCCTGAGTCTTCTAAAACATTAGTTTAGTTGGGGCTGTACCCACGGCCTTGCCCGAGTCTTCTAAAACATTAGTTTAGTTGGGGCTGTACCCACGGCCTTGCCAAAGTATCCTCTTACCTTTATTTAGACGTTCTTTGAAAATGGAAGTAAAGGAGATTAATAAAATATCCAAAGAGGGATACTGTTTCTTCTACTGCCACGCTATATTTCTATTTTCCGTGCTGTTGCATGATGGGAAGAGTCAGTTTACATTTTTCTCTCATCTTTGTTTATGGAAACCACATCGCGGCTCAGCTCCGACCTTTACGATTAATGCGCCTTCCGAGATGAGCTATTTCCTGCCGGGACGATGTTTCCGAGGGGGTTGAGACTCTTTCTTCGCTTGAATAGTCACAAACTGTTTCGTTTGTTGCTTTCTTATTATTTCCAAGCCTTTCTGATTTGAGTGAAGAACAAGAGGAAGGGGTTATCTGAGATGAACTAGTCAAGTTATTAGAAATGCGCTGTTTACCGCCCTTTGTCGTGGAGTGGTCAAAGAGAGTAATACTGTTCTAAAGGACTTGAGGGTAAGGAGACGCGATAAAAGTAGGCTGGTTTTGACGTTTTTATGGCAAAACCTTTTTTAATGAATCAGATAGCCGAAGCTATCATCTATGCATTTAAGTGAGGATAGCACCACTTAGATATCATATTCTGAAAATTGAAAGATGACACCTGGACACGGGTTCGATTCCCGTGTCCAGGTGTCATTTTTCAATTTTCAGAATATAAAACCTTTTTTGGTCCAAATAAATCATATCTCCTGTAGAAACATAGAGTTTAATTTTCTTCACAGTGGTGTTATCAACAGTTGTTGAATATCTGTCATGAGCATAGCAGCATTAGATATGAGAAACTTTTTAAATATAGAGAAAAAGTTGTCATTAAATTCCGGGACACCCTTAACAGATATTCAAGAAATATTGAGGTCACCATGTGAAGAAAATTAAACTCTATGTTTGTACATTGACACATTTAAATTATTTTGGCAAAAAAAAAGTTTGCTTTAAAAACAAGAAAAGTATTGGCCTTTTCTTACGTCTCCTTCTACTCCATCATAGGTCTGTTTAGACCCTTTATATCTACTATTCCTGGCTCTATAGCTAGATAGTCTTAAAGTCGTGAACTGATCTAGTTTAATATTTATAAAGTTATCATTAACCTCAGAGTAATAACTTTAAGGACTTCCACTAATCTAAGCTAAGTCTACTGTTTTATCTATGACAATGTGAGACATAGATGTCCAAGCCGGGACTCAAACTCTTTTACTGTACACAGATACCGAAATCATGGGAGCTATCCAAAGTTGTATGCTATAGAACTATTTTTTGAGTACAGTACTACTACGTAGTGGTGAATATTGGAAATAAAGAGGCCTTTCAACGAAAGGTGTAGGCGCTGTAAAAAAGTAATGACAGTCTCTATTTTGGGAGTAGCTATGCTTGTCACTGTCTTGTAGTAGTTATATCAATCAATGTCTTGGAGTATGTCTGACAGTCACTGTCTTAGTTCTGTCAGTCACTGTATTAGAGTAGTTCTGCCAATCACTGTATTTTAGTAGTTATATCAATCAATGTCTTGGAGTATATCTGTCAGTCACTGTATTAGAGTAATTCTGCCAGCCACTGTCTTGGAGTAGTTTCACCTGTCATTTTCCCGGTTGGTTTTTGTTATTCAAGTATTACATAAGCAGCTTCGAAGAGAAGTGGGTGGGGTTGGAGCTTTGCTTGTTTTTGATGACAAGAGGGTAGGGGGGGATAATAACAATACCTAAGTAAGACAGAAAGAGACGGGGAAGAATGACGCAGTGACCAAACCACCCCAAATAGACACACAATAGTTAAAAAGTGTCGAGATGTAGAGTCAAGGACCTTGGTCATCAGATTAAAAGTAGTTTAATAGTTTTATATAAATATAATAGTTCATGTATTACTTTTATATAATTTCAATTTATTTTAAGTTAAAATTTTATACATTTTTAATTTTACCTGTTTAGTACAATAAATTATTAATTTTACCACAGTGTTTATTTTGAATTATTTCCCACCATACACCACTACTTTAGTAATTTCCAAATAATTAAAATTGCATAAAATATAATGGTTATTCCCGTGAAAAAATAAAAAAAATAATCGACAAATATTAAGAAATTAAAACGGGTGGTTAGAGGGGGGCTGAAAGTTTGCTTATTTTTTATTACAAAGGGGGAGAGCGTCCAAAATGGCCTAAAAAGTGCTTACTTAGTACTTGAACGTCCCCTTAAGTAAATTCCAAATGCTCAACAATTCAAGTTCCCTCTTAATCTTCGCTTTTTCCTCGTAATGTGTCAAATGCTCAACAGATGTCGTTGAGTGTTTCTTTTCGTTGCAGTGGTTGCCATGACAACCAGCGTGGGTTGGAAAGTAGCGCCTCGTGCGACAGAAGAGGAAACTGTTGAACTTGTGTTATTGACCGGCTCCATGTCCCTCCCTTTCCTCTACCCTCTTTATCATCGCACCATTATTATTTCCCAATCCATGATCGTGTGTCGGGCTCTTGGTCGTCTTTTCTAGTAGGAATGGCACCCTTCAGTGCACCCATTACACCAACGGGGAAGCTTAGAGATATTTCCCAATTAGACTGCAGTATGGGTCATATGCTCACCTGCCAACATTTCACGCTAAAATATCTGAGAGCTTATGCAAGGTTTTTCTCTTGTAAAAATATTATTTGTCTAAAATTTTATTTTTCATCGTTTATCGAACTTTAACGTGTAGAGCGCATCTTCGTATAGTATAGCATATCAAATTGTAATATTCTGCAGCTTCGTGTAGTATATTATAACATGATGTAATATAGCACATCTTCGTGTAGTATAGAATAAAATGGGGTAATACCTTTTATAATTTTATAATCTAATAGCACATTGATTTATTCACAAATTAACTTTATAAATATACATGTACAGTTTACTTGTTTACGTGTTATTAGTTTGATTTACACTACTTAAATTTCCCATTATTTAAAGTTTTCAAATTAATAACATTATATAACTGATTTTACAAACGTTAAATGAAACCTCCAGTGTTGCCGGATCTTTTTAAAAAAAAAGTTAATGTCAGACCACTCTAAGCATTTTAAAGTCAGTTTCCTAGCTTTTTTGTTGTTTGAGGTTAAATTTTTTACCTTGACATACTTGCCGATAGTAGTATTACATATACATGAATAGATGTGTTTGATCTTTCTTTGCTTTTCAAAAGGCCGTTCTAAGCCCCATATTATTGTGACAGACTTCCCATTACATTTCCTTGATTGATTTTGGGTTCCTTTTTCGTTATTTGTTCCTTACCTTCCCGCTTTATGTCCGCTTCTTCTCCCGATCAAAGAACAACTGGAAAAGGAGTTAGTCAAATTCTAAAATTATTGCTTTTACAAGTCGTCGACTTGTGTTTACAAACTGACACGCCACGCTAAAGACGTGCTGCTGAGGCTGCTGGCAATGTCTAATTCTCCCCTTCACAGAACTAGAAACGTCAAGCACAATGTTACGTTACGGCAACTGTAATCCTCTATGATGAATCAGCATATCTTACTTTTACTTTGCTCATTGACATCACTTCACTAGGCACAGGTTGCCTGAAAATTAGTGACTCGTCATTTTTAAAAAATTTCCCCAAGAAAGACACAAACAGACCTTGATAATAAAAACACGCAAAATATGTAATTTTATTAATCCTCGAAAATATGTAGAATTCAGTCAAATATATAAAAATATGTAAAATTAAAACTGAAAATGCAGTCCCAAACAACCTAATCTGACGAAATTTTTCTTTTCACGATTTTTTAGCACCGCGTCATCATACACGTTAGGGCTATACGCTTATGTACTGATTACGTTAATGGTTTTAGGGATTGGAAAAGTTATATTTAGAGGGAGTATACACGTATTTTTGTGGGGGAGAGGGAGAAACCCATTTTGGAAACACCACCCTCAGTACACCTGACCTAGATTCGAACCTCTATCTCCCCGTCATCAACAGTCCAGTCTACTGTGAGGGTATCGCGTTAGACAACGCGGCCACCGAGGCGGGTCATTTCACGTTTATAGCTGAAAGTATTAAAATAGGTCATTTATATAGAAATCCTAGCTCTACCCATCACAATATAGTATAACGCAGGACAGTGTAGTATAGCATATTTCAGTGTAGTATGAACCAGCTAAATGTAGTATAACACAGTACTGTATAGTATAGCGCAGATCAGTGTAGTATAATGCAGTTCATTATATTTTAGCACAGTGTAGTATAATGCAGTACAGCGTATTATAGCACAGTTCATTATATTTAGCACAATGTAGTACAGCACAGCACAGTCTAGTTTAAGGCAGTACTGTGAGTCTCTGAGTGGAGCATACTTATTTCTCCACATAAACATTATCTCCTAACAAAGGATGAAGGCACGTCTGTTGTTAGACTATCTCAGGTCGTCATAGTAACGTGTAAGCAACGAGCTCACGATTGTAAACAATATTTTCCTCCTTCCCTTCCAACACTCGTTCTGTGACATTTCGTGGATAATAGTTTCAAGTCTTCACCATCCCACGCGCGCGTCGATACTTTTTAGAAGCAATTCAAAGTGGATACCTAACTCTTCAGACTGTCAGTTAAACCAGCCAGATGTTGTCAGATATCTCGCTCGTGTATGTCTGTGATGTGACCTTGTCTAGCAGAGGATATCCTACTAAACAGGAGAATGAGAGTGAATATTGACAGTGTGAACTATCAGTACCTAGAACTGTCCTGTCACGCTTATAAACCATTCAATGTGTACAGTATCATACAAAACTGTATTGTCACGCCCCAAACCAGACAATGTGTACAGTATCATACAAGAGTGTATTGTCACGCTCCAAACCAGACAATACGTACAGTATCATACAAGAGTGTACTGTCACACTCCAAACCAGACAATGTGTACAGTATCATACAAAAGTGTATTGTCACGCCCCAAACCAGACAATACGTACAGTATCATACAAACCTGTATTGTCACGCCCCAAACCAGACAATGTGTACAGTATCATACAAGGTGACCTGGTGGTCTAGGGGTAAGGTGTCAGACTTCTGTGCTGGCGGCCGGGGTTCAATCCTCGGTCCCGGCACACATTTATCTGATTACCAAACTCTTCCTTCACCTCTGACAAGACATCTTGTGAATGTGAGGAATGCCAGGTCTCCACCGTGGTTCGGATTCCACGTTAAACTGTAGGTCCTCCATTTCATCTCACAATCACTCTACCATTACACATTAGCGTAAGTGCATATAAACCGAACGGGTAGTAAGACGCGGTGCTAATAATAATAATAATAATAATAATAAAGTATTATACAAGAGTGTATTGTCACGCTCAAAGCCAGACAATGTGTACAGTATCATATAAGAGTGTATTGTGACGCTCCAAACCATTTAATGTGTACAGTATCATACAAGAGTGTACTGTCACGCTCCAAACCAGACAATACGTACATTATCATATAAGACTGTATTGTCACGCTGCTAATCAGACAATGTGCACAGTATCATACAAGAGTGTACTGTCACACTCCAAACCAGACAATGTGTACAGTATCATACAAGAGTGTATTGTCACGCTGCTAATCAGACAATGTGCACAGAATCATACAAGAGTGTACTGTCACGCTCCAAACCAGACAATGTGTACAGTATCATACAAGAGTGTATTGTCACGCTCCAAACCAGACAATGTGTACAGTATCATATAAGACTGTATTGTCACGCTCTCAATCAAATAGTTTACAAAGATCTCACTCAACCAGACCATGGAGGTCAGAGGTCACCCCGTCCAACCTTATTCACATTATGACCCAGAGAAAATATAGTGGTGTGATTGGAGCTCCCATGCTACTCCTGTTTGGTGGGAGGAGGGCAATATGGCCGGCACTAGCCCAGGGCTCACAGACGTGTGGGGAATTTTCTCGCTGCCTCCTCGTTGCATAGGAAGGAAGGAAAAATATATTGCTTTCCTCACGGATAGTATAGCTGACTCTGGTCTAGGATACAGAAGCTCAATTCAGAAGGTTTTACCCGAAAATGATATTTTCTTACAGATTTTTCCCCACTCCTCTGGAGAATATTCCCAAAAAGTTCTTTTACTCTTCGACTAGCTCCTTCACCTCAACATTTATCTTTGATTAATCCATTAAAAACTTTATAATAATAGCTATAATAAGAAGCAACTTATCTAAAAGATTTAGTTTTCTTCCGTGTCAACTTGACCTCATAAGCTTGTCGAATGGTACCATACAAAATGTGTGTATATGTATCTAATATATATATATATGTGTGTGTGAGTGTGTGTATGTGTATTGTTTTCAAATAATATTTTAAACTCCAGTACGTTTATTTTAAAATGTTTAAATTCTTTATTTATATGTGTATATTTAATTAGTACCGAAATCGTATTGGAAGCCGCCATGTCGAATATAGTGTAGCTCAGTGAGAGCGTGTTAGGCTGTCCAGGTCCTGTTTAGTTGGTATACTACCCTGGGGTAGAATTTTGGTCAGGGCAAATAACACCCCACCCCCTTACCCTCTCCTGCCCTCTTGACAGTGTAGTCAGGGAGTTGTGTACTACTTGCTAGTACAGATATCTGTGCTACCACAGCCCGGCGGCCATGATGGACACGCGCACCGCGCCCCTAGCGGTGGCTTGTGGTTACTACGAGAGCTATGACGGTGGTAGAAGGGGGTGGGGAGGGAGGATGTCCACACTGTGTGCAACAATACCGAGATCCTACTGAGCATCTTTTAGCTGGGTTTGGTAGATAAAATAAAACCGAACACAATTTGTTCGAGAGCTTATTGACATTTTAAAATTTTACAAATTGCCACCAAGCATCACATTTAAAGGGAAAATGTGAGCTCCCGAATAGTCCCCACCCCCACCCCCTTCCTGAAACTTTTTCAAGAGTCTAGTAAGTGGTTTTGACCTAAGACATTGGATAGAAACCCGTAAAACGTATATGACGAAACAAAGTTTCTCTACTTCTTATATATATATATATATATTATACTTGATATGTGATTTGAATTGTGCTTGTATCGATATCCAAGTGCTTTATTTCAAAGATTTAATACTATTTTGGTATATATACCAAAATACCAATATATATATATATATATATA
>CABFOV010000345.1:166103-179500 GCA_902141375.1 Timema poppense
ACAAGGGGGAGGGGTTTACACTTTCAACTCAGTTACACCCAAATAGTTTATTACGTCATTCTGACACACTAGGTAGGTTTTCCCAGCCGCTGATTGGACGCTTCGTAGTAGCCCGGCCGTATTCTGATTTCTCTACCAATGTGAAAGCATGAAAGTTCGGCGTGGCATCTTCATATCCCTCCGCCAGACGGCAAACCAGGTTCAGTTGATTTGGCAGAGGGAGGTCTAGTAAACATCGGCTAGTTTATTTTCAATGATCAGGTGGAGTAGACCGTCGATCCGTCCTTCGAGATGTTGTTGCCCAACTCTTGTTTAGTAGTGCGTTTGACTCGCAAGCGGCGTAGCCAAGGAATCTGGACGAAGGTACGTTTGAACAGTTACTTAATTTCACTGTTTATAATGGATTTTGAATGTTTGCTTTGAATACTGGTTGGGGCTGGATAGGGCTATAATAGAGAATAATACTATTATAGATTTAATTTGAAGGTAATTTCTGGGGGTGGGTAGTACGTCTCTTGGCAATTTATTTGGTGATGTTAGGTTGGGTGGGGAGTCATTGTACAATACAAGGCTTTGTATTGTTACACTAGCCTGTCTTAATATTAGCCAATCAAAGCTTATGATGGCTACAGTTGTTAGTCAGACAATCAGGGATGATGAATGCTGACATGGTAGATGGGGGAGGGGGGGCTGAAGCCCCCTGTGTTTGTTTGCCCACCAACTTTTGTCAGTAGAATCACCTTATGTGTACTTGGCCTTAATTGGCTCGACGTAGCATTTTCTAAACTATAAAAGGGAATTAGTGTAATAAAATATGATACTTTATTAGTACTTAAAAAGTATTAGTTTTTAAGATTTTTTTTTTAAATAAAGAATATAATATTTATTTCAATATTTCATCAAATATAGTTATATTTCAATACAAATAAATTTTTCTCTGAGAAATTCTTACTCCACTACTATTCCCTGGGTAGTTATAGCTTCACTTCATCTTTCCTAAGTAATCCTAGTCCTCATAACAGTCAATGCATTCACATCGAGTAATAGCTGATTGGAATTAATACACTGGCTAAAATCCAATTTTCATAGAAAAAGCATTTAGAAAATAAAGCTGCCATCTAATTATTTATTTGTGTGCTTACTGTAGTCAATAATAACAACATTACTTTTTTTTTACATCCATTACTGTTTCCAGCCTGTGGCTCAGGTCAGTTTTTTATTCACGTCATATATTTTCCCCTGCCGGATTGTTAGGACTGTCGTAGCTTCATATGCCTTAGAATCTCACTTAATGCTAGGACAGGCACAACATCCAGTCCCCAGCCCAGTCCCCATCAAACCCAGCAACCCTATCTCAGTAGATAGACACACTACTGAATGATCTAAGGTGTCGGATTATAACAACATTACTATTTTACTATTTTTTATATGTATTGATGATAATACCTACCAAAAGTGACAGCTGAAGATCACAATGATCTAACCTACGAACGCATGAATTTGTATCTAATAGATTTTATATTTGTCCTATAAAAATTGGGCTGTATTAATCCTTCATTCCATGTTAACTATACTGCTCTGTATGATTACACTGGTCACCTTCTGGGATTGAGATTCTCTCAGTCAAATGGAACAGAAGATCCAGGAACTGGGGAAGAATCGTACAGCATACTGAGAGAAGACCTCTTATATTCCGATTAGTATCGCTACATCATGAATGTGTAAACTTACTGAGAGAAGACCTCTTATATTCCGATTAGTATCGCTACATCATGAATGTGTAAACTTACTTAGAGAAAGACCAAATTAAAAATGCCTGACCAAAGATATTTTAAGTTTTTTTTTTTTTCAAAATTCATACAGAAAAATATAGACACATTTTATAGACTGATATGAATAAGTTTAAAGATATATTTATTATTATTATTATTATTATTATTAATACCGCGTCTTACTACCCATTCAATTTATACGCACTTACGCTAATGTGTAATGGTAGGGTGATTGTGAGATGAAATGGAGGACCTACAGTTTAACGTGGAATCCGAAACCATGGTGGAGTCCTGGCACTCCACACATTCACAAGTTGTGATTAATACACTAAGTACATATATAATAAAAACAAATCATAAATAACTTATTGGCGTATTATACTTTTAAGTTCATTCAGAAGATTTAAATGAAGGGCTGAGATGAGTGAAACTGTAAATGAGCTTTCAGCTTTTTTTTAATACTCTTAGTTAAATTGTGAGATTATTCTCAAGATAGAAGACAGATGTTCATCACTCATCAGTAAGTAGGTTTCAAGGATCACTTTTCCTAAGCTCCATGTTTTAAAAAACTTGTTCTCATGAATATAAGGATAAAAACATTGCCATATAATTTGGGGTATAATTTACCAAGTCTGTACATTTTAATTTTTGCTATGCTTTTATAAAAATTTAATTTTATTGTGTTTAGAAAATCTTGTTTCTCAACGCAATTCATTTAATATATTTATCCTGCGGGCCGGATTAAACACTACGGTGGGTTGTATATGGCCCATGGCCCGTAGTTTTCCCATCTCTGCTCTAGGTGATATCTTCAGCCGGGATTCCAACCAGGTACACTCGAAGGTGCCAACTCAACCAACGAGACAGTTGTTTGCGGATAACAGATGTTGAGCGGGTAGCATACTTCCTGGCAATCTCGTGACAACAGTCATGTGTGTTCCACCAGTTAAATGATATACTCTCGCCCGTTGATGGGTAATTGGACCACGCTCATAGGATGGCTCTCTCCTTCTCTCCCACAGACAAACATGGTCTCCTTGGATTGTAATGTGAGGGTCTCTGTTCTCATCTCAGACGTTTACTTTATTTACAAATATTAATTATACCAGTAGAGACGAATTATGGATAAAAATGTGAGTCTTTCATTCTCTTTCCAGGCGAAAATGGGTGTATTTAATTAAATCACTTTACCTACTCATACAATTACTATTTTTTTAGCACCAAGTTTTAGTATCCATTAGGACTATATGCCTATACGTACTATTTACAATTATTTGTTAGGTATTAGTAAGGTTTAATTTTATAGGAAGTGTGCCCAAATTTTCCTGGATGGGGAGTATAAAACAATTTTAGAAAAACCACCCTCAGTACACTGGCAGTCTAGACTATTGCGAGAGTAGCGCCTTAGACCATGCGACCAGTTAAGTAGATACACGTACTATTAAATTATCTTCGTAATACAATACCCAAATCAGTGAACACACGGAATACACGTCAAATTCATTAGTTTGCCATTGACAGGGAGATGAGAGTATGAGTCTTGCATGTGCGTATTGAAAGTGGATTTTCTAAAATTATTCCTCACCCTATCGCTGCAGAAACGCTGATACATTTGCTCAAATTATACCTTTCATATCCATAATCTATTAGCAGAGCTAAACGCAGATGTCCCGGAGGGCGGAGCTCATTGACACTAAAACTATTGGTAAAAATGATACTTTTACTTGTAAATATTTATCTATCAACATATTAAACTTAAGTAACAGAATGAGTAGTTATCTGTGTAGGACGTTACAAAATAATTCATCTAGAAAGAGTACATTAAATATCCCAAACAACATCTCTCAGTTCTGTATATTATGGTCCAAACTCTTTTCCCTTGTCCAGAGTCAGGAGTGGTTCTTAGCTTAGTTGGCAGTGTATCTGCCTACTGAGCTAAGGGTCCCGGGTTCAATTTCCGGCATGTCTAAAAATGTACCATTGATAAAAATATGGGTTTACCCTTTCAAATTGATAAAGTAACGACCAGGGACTAGATTTTGTGCCCGTCAGAGTCTTAAGATATATTATAAGACATATAAAGAAGCTACGACAAGCCTAGAAGGCCGGTAGTGTAAAAAATATATGACTTGAATAAAAAAACTGACCCAAGCCACAGGCTGGAGATAGTAATGGATGTAAAGTAAAGTGTAGATGGGTAGGAGTGGTATCCACTCTTCCACTCCACCAATTTGACCTGCCCTGTTCAGTAAAAATGACCAGGATTTCACGATGGCATGTTAAAGCCAGATATATTAACCTTGTTACAAGTGCTGCTCAGTACAACATTAAATACTGACGAGTCCAAGTCAGGTACACCAACCTTGTTACAAGTGCTGCTCAGTACAACATTAAATACTGAAGAGTCCAAGTCAGGTACACTAACCTTGCTACCAGTCTTCCTCAGTACAACATTAAATACTGACGAGTCCAAGTCAGGTACACCAACCTTGTTACCAGTGCTGCTCAGAACAACATTAAATACTGACGAGTCCAAGTCAGGTACACCAACCTTGCTACCAGTGCTGCTCAGAACAACATTAAATACGGAAGAGTCCAAGTCAGGTACACCAACCTTGCTACCAGTGATGCTCAGTACAACATTAAATACTGACGAGTCCAAGTCAGGTACACCAACCTTGCTACCAGTGATGCTCAGTACAACATTAAATACTGACGAGTCCAAGTCAGGTACACCAACCTTGCTACCAGTGCTGCTCAGTACAACATTAAATACTGAAGAGTCCAAGTCAGGTACACCAACCTTGCTACCAGTGCTGCTCAGTACAACATTAAATACTGAAGAGTCCAAGTCAGGTACACTAACCTTGCTACCAGTGCTGCTCAGTACAACATTAAATACTGAAGAGTCCAAGTCAGGTACACTAACCTTGCTACCAGTGCTGCTCAGTACAACATTAAATACTGAAGAGTCCAAGTCAGGTACACTAACCTTGCTACCAGTGCTGCTCAGTACAACATTAAATACTGAAGAGTCCAAGTCAGGTACACTAACCTTGCTACCAGTGCTGCTCAGTACAACATTAAATACTGAAGAGTCCAAGTCAGGTACACTAACCTTGCTACCAGTGCTGCTCAGTACAACATTAAATACTGAAGAGTCCAAGTCAGGTACACTAACCTTGCTACCAGTGCTGCTCAGTACAACATTAAATACTGAAGAGTCCAAGTCAGGTACACTAACCTTGCTACCAGTGCTGCTCAGTACAACATTAAATACTGAAGAGTCCAAGTCAGGTACACTAACCTTGCTACCAGTGCTGCTCAGTACAACATTAAATACTGAAGAGTCCAAGTCAGGTACACTAACCTTGCTACCAGTGCTGCTCAGTACAACATTAAATACTGAAGAGTCCAAGTCAGGTACACTAACCTTGCTACCAGTGCTGCTCAGTACAACATTAAATACTGAAGAGTCCAAGTCAGGTACACTAACCTTGCTACCAGTGCTGCTCAGTACAACATTAAATACTGAAGAGTCCAAGTCAGGTACACTAACCTTGCTACCAGTCTTCCTCAGTACAACATTAAATACTGAAGAGTCCAAGTTAGGTACACCAACCTTGCTACCAGTGCTGCTCAGTACAACATTAAATAAGTAAGAGTCCAAGTCAGGTACACTAACCTTGCTATCAGTGCTGCTCAGTACAACATTAAATACTGTAGAGTCCAAGTCAGTTACACCAACCTTTCTATCAGTGCTGCTCAGTACAACATTAAATACGGAAGAGTCCAAGTCAGGTACACTAACAGTGTGAGTCCCCATGTTTCGATCAGTTGAAAGCTATCGAGGGTTGCAATGCGAGCCTGAAGCCACTTGGTCTTCCCCGGTAATTGCACTTGACTGCACACGAGGGTGGGTGGAGGTAACGAGGTTTTACAAGTGCTGCTACAATTATCGGCGGACACTCGTTTATTCATTTTTCATTCACATACACGTTCAACCTGTCCAGAATTAATTGGGAGTTAAAACAATCGATACACATGGGTGTAGCATATGTGTGTACGAGTGTGGTTGCAGGAAAAAAAGTGCTTCCATAGCCTTTGTTCGCGTGTTTGATTGGTGTTGAAGTAATTGCAAACACGTGTTGCTGTACAGAAACAAACACTAGAGTTGCATCAAGTATTCATAGCTAACCTGCAAACTGTTTTACTGCTTCTCTATAGTCCGTTGCACTTCCCCTTTGCACTACTTGGTCTTACATGGTATAGAGTAGGTTTAACTAGTAACTTTTTTTCTTAGCACCACGCCTTACTACCCGTTTGAGCTTATAGCTTATGTACTAATCATACTAATGTGTTAGAGTTTATGAAGGCTAAATTTAGAGGAAATGCACCCGCGTTTGCGTGAGGCCCAAGTGGAAAACCATATATGAAAACCACCCTCAGGGCACCCGAGAGGATTGAACACCGATCTTCCCTTTTCTGGCCGTCTAGGCCAACAGAATAGTAGCGCGATAGACCATGCGGCCAACGAGGTGGGTAGTAGTAACTGTTGTAAGTGTAGTTTATGAACCAGGATCAAAAATTGAATCTGGGGCAGTATGGACTAGGAGCATCTACAGTATTTTTGATTGTATGAACTAGGAGTAGCTACAGTACTTGTGGTTTTATGGACTAGGAGCAACTACAGTATTTTTGGGTGTATGGACTAGGAGCAGCTACAGTATTTTTGATTGTATGAACTAGGAGTAGCTACATTATTTGTGGTTGTGTGGACTAGGAGCAGCTACAGTATTTTTGATTGTATGAATTAGGAGTAGCTACAGTATTTGTGGTTGTGTGAACTAGGAGCATCTACAGAATTTGTGGTTGTGTGGACTAGGAGCAGCTACAGTATTTTTGATTGTATGAACTAGGAGTAGCTACAGTTTTTTTGATTGTATGAACTAGGAGCAGCTACAGTATTTTTGGTTGTGTGGACTAGGAGCAGCTACAGTATTTTTGATTGTATGAACTAGGAGTAGCTACAGTATTTATGATTGTATGAACTAGGAGCAGCTACAGTATTTGTGGTTGTGTGGACTAGGAGCAGCTACAGTATTTTTGGTTGTATGGACTAGGAGCAGCTACAGTATTTGTGATTGTATAAACTATGAGCATCTACAGAATTTGTGGTTGTATGAACTAGGAGCAGCTACAGTATTTGTGGTTGTATGTACTAGGAGCAGATACAGTATTTTTGGTTGTATGAACTAGGAGTAGCTTCAGTATTTTTTGTTGTATGGACTAGGAGCAGCTACAGTATTTTTGGTTGTATGAACTAGGAGTAGCTACAGTATTTGGGATTGTATGAACTAGGAGCAGCTACAGTATTTGGGATTGTATGAACTAGGAGCAGCTACAGTATTTGTGATTGTATGAACTAGGAGCAGCTACAGTATTTGTGGTTGTGTGGACTAGGAGCAGCTACAGTATTTTTGTTTGTATGGACTAGGAGCAGCTACAGTATTTTTGGTTGTATGAACTAGGAGTAGCTACAGTATTTGTGATTGTATAAACTATGAGCATCTACAGAATTTGTGGTTGTGTGGACTAGGAGCAGATACAGTATTTTTGATTGTATGAATTAGGAGTAGCTACAGTATTTGTGGTTGTGTGGACTAGAAGCATCTACAGTATTTTTGATTGTATGGAATAGGAGCAGCTACAGTATTTTTATTTTTATGAACTAGGAGTAGCTACAGTATTTTTGGTTGTATAAACTAGGAGCAGCTACAGTATTTGTGGTTGTGTGGACTAGGAGCATCTACAATATTTTTGATTGTATGGAATAGGAGCAACTACAGTATTTTTGGTTGTATGAACTAGGAGTAGCTACAGTATTTGTGGTTGTGTGGACTAGGAGCAGCTACAGTATTTTTGATTGTATGGAATAGGAGCAGCTACAGTATTTTTGGTTGTATGAACTAGGAGTAGCTACAGTATTTTTGGTTGTATAAACTAGGAGTAGCTACAGCATTTGTGGTTGTGTGAACTAGGAGCATCTACAGAATTTGTGGTTGTGTGGACTAGGAGCAGCTACAGTATTTTTGATTGTATGAACTAGGAGTAGCTACAGTACTTGTGGTTGTATGGACTAGGAGCAACTACAGTATTTTTGGTTGTATGGACTAGGAGCAGCTACAGTATTTGTGGTTGTGTGGACTAGGAGCAACTACAGTATTTTTGATTGTATGAACTAGGAGTAGCTACAGTATTTGTGATTGTATTAACTAGGAGTAGCTAAAGTATTTGTGGTTGTGTGGACTAGGAGCAGCTACAGTTGTTGTGGTTGTTTGAACTAGGAGTAGCTACAGTATTTTTGGTTGTATGAACTAGGAGTAGCTACAGTATTTTTGGTTGTATGAACTAGGAGTAGCTACAGTATTTTTGGTTGTATGAACTAGGAGTAGCTACAGTATTTTTGGTTGTATGAACTAGGAGTAGCTACAGTATTTGTGGTTGTTTGGACTAGGAGCAGCTACAGTATTTGTGGTTGTATGAACTAGGAGTAGCTACAGTATTTGTGGTTGTTTGGACTAGGAGCAGCTACAGTATTTGTGGTTGTTTGGACTAGGAGCAGCTACAGTATTTTTGATTGTATGAACTTGGAACAGCTACAGTATTTGTGGTTGTATGAAATAGCAGCAGCTACAGTATTTGTACTGGATATTTGGGTTCAGGCTGGACTAGAATTCAGTTAATTGCCTCTTCTCTATCGCGGTGCATTGGTTATCATGTAATTCTATGATTTTATCATGAATGACATATCTAATATCTATATAAGTTACTGAATCTAATTTCACGTGTTTATATGTCAAGTAATGTGATATACAGCTGTCACTTCTTATAGATAATGTTAACACAGAAGAAATAGCATTAACGATATAGTAAAATGTTACCAATATAAAGAGAGAATAATATGTTTGTATTTTTAAAGGTGCTCTAAATGTCCATCCTTAAGAGAATAAAAGCAAAGAACTATAGAGACCAGTGAGGCAGCTCAAGCCAAAATATTAGCACTAGTTTCGTTTCCATTTTGTTTCCCAGGATAATGTTTGGTTCGATCCTATTCTAGTGCCTGGTTTTTGGATGAGCTAGTGCATGTCACACAGAGCATAAGTGTAGTGTACACTAAGACACCAAGCATTAGTAAAAACTATCGTGGTCAAACTTTATCTCAGCTGGTAGGCTATCCTCCTACCAACTCAACATTCTTGGTTGGCTAGCAGACTAAATATAAAGTCCATTTAGCTGGTGATGGGGAGGTTGCTGTTCGAAATCTTGCAGTCAGGTGTACAAGCATAAATTGTTGCCTTAATATGTTTTCCTACTCGCCCTCCACGTAGGTAAATTTCCTCCATATTCTACCTTCCCAATACCTGACCAATTAATGTAGTTAAATGTGTACACCTCTCATTTGTAGTAAGAGAGGGAGCACAAAAAGGCAGTCCCTGGTTTGATTATCGCCAGGGCCAAACACATTTCTTTATGAGTTTTATCAAAGTTCATAAAATGTGTGTTAATGGTCTCCAAACTTGTATTTTCCCAGAGCAAGGTCACTACTGGTGAGCTTACTGGTGAGCAGTGACGTGTATCCTTGCCTGTGTCCAAGCACGATTTTGTTCTCGACTGTACCCATTGTTCCCCTCGGCTGCTGGGGTCAATAATTGAAGAGGTCATTTGAGCCTCCCTGCATCAATCTGTGTCTTATGAATAGCAAAGGGGGGATGGAAGGGACAATTACCGGCCGGAGGGGGAGCTTAAATTACTTGGAAACGGGTAAGTGAGAAATGTATTACATGTGAAAATATTACATATGTAGATGAGCCAACACCTCTGATGGCAAAGTCTACTTTATCAAACAAACAATAATTAATCATTGGTTAATTAACATGATGTCGGTAGAATTAAGGGGGGAATGAACAATTCAGGTAAGAGTTATTCGCCTTGGCAGAGGAAGTAAAACCATAATGCTTATAAATCCACCTCATTAGTATGTGGTTGCTTGGTTTACTGCCCACTCTGACCCTTTTAAACGTACTTTAAATAATCTAAGGTCAAAGAAGGTAATTTGGAGGCTATGCAGCAGAATGAGCCTATAGAAAGAATGGTAACCTAAGAATGAGTACAAACTCCTTCATTACATCCACCCGATATATAGAATCCATTCTCTGGAATCCCACTTACGCTGAGCCAGCTCCACCAATCTCAAGGTAAACTAACCCTTTCAAAGTATTAACACTTGTTTGGTGAGGCTCACGCGATAACGCGAGCAGTGTTTTGAACTTTATCCCCGAAACTCAGTGGGCTTCTCCCATGGAAACTACTGAATCACGCCACTAGCGATCTGTACATGGACTGGAAAACTTTCTTGTTCGAGCAAGTACAGTTTACCTCCCTGGGCTTGTGTGGTATTGTGTCGGCTCCTTGTGATGTTTCAGACTTGACTTCTACTTTGCTGTGAAATAAGCCAGGAGCTTAGTGCTAGACAGGGCTATCTCCTTAATCACTGCATTGGGACGAATATAAGTCTCTTACTAATTTAACTCTCAATCAGGACTGACAGACCGGACTATCGCCTTGATGACTACATTGGGACTAATATCAATCTCTTACTAACTGAACTCTAAATCAGGACTGAGACAGGACTATCTCCTAGATGACTGCCTTGAGACTAATATAAATCTCTTACTAATTGAACTCTCAACCAGGACTGACAGACCGGATTATTTCCTTGATGACTAAATTGGAACTAATGTAAGTCTCTTACTAATTTAACTCTCAATCAGGGCTGGCTTACAAGACTATATCCCTGTTGATTACATTGGTGGGAATAATAAATATATCTCGGTCATTGAACTTTCAATAGGGGCTCAAATACAGGACTTTTGTCTGATGAATACATTGGGACTGATATTGTCACTAACTGAACTCTCAACTAGGACTGACAGACGGGACTAATATCACATGTGTCTTGGTCATTGAACTCTCAACAAGAGCTTAAAGTCAAGTCAGTTGAACATAATCACATAGGGCCAGTTTCATAGTCAAGTTTAGTACGCCTCAAGTGCGGCGCTACACTAAGTACAAGACGACACTTACCTAAACTAGAATGGAATGGGCCGTTCTCGCATAGGAAACTAGCCCATTCCATTCTGGTTTAAGTAGATGTCGTCATGAACTTAGTGTAGCGCCCAACTTTAGGCGTACTAAACTTGACTATGAAACTGGCCGTTAGCCTTCTTCTAGGAAAATAAAAGAAAAGGACATCCTCAGAAAGACGCTTCTAAACATAAATGGTTGCCATTGTGTTTGTAAAGTAACACTGACAGCACATGAAAGTTAATATTATGTTTTTTAAAGTAGCACTGACAGCAGATGGAAGTTAAGTTGATGTTTGTAAAGTAACACTGACAGCATAATATGGTTGTTGAGATGGTGTTTGGAAAGAAACACTGGCAACAGATGGAGGAAACACACATGCCTAATTTTTACCTTCATCCTAGGCTGTTTCTTCAAGATGTTTTCAATCAACCGATGAAAGATTTTAGAAATTAGCCATTTTTAAGTTGATCTCAAAGTAGTAACTGAGGTGACCCCACACACACTCATACCCATCAAGGGATTCTTCCTCAGAGTCCGTAAGTTTTTTAGGGCACACTTAGAAATTTATAACGCACTTAAGTACTGTTTATTAGGTAACATTGATAAATAATATGAACCCAGTATTTTTTTATTTAATAAAATATTGCCTAGGTTAATTATTCTTACCTTATGGAACGAAATTCTCAGTATTTCTTTAAATTATTCTGTTTTGTTAGCATTTTGTAATATTGTTTATAGGCACTACTATTCCAAACAATTATGTGTATCCAGTTTTCGGTAAATTTTTATCGTAAATAAGAAGATATATAAATATTTAAAATTGCACATTCGCATTGAGACGACACTTTAAGTTGCATTTCTGTCCTCCAAATAATGTATTACTTATTATTAATAATAACATGGGTGCAATCTCTCTACTGTACACCCAGGCTGGTAAGGAGGTCATGTTTCACTATACAAGACCTTTTAGATATTACGTCCTTATAGCCCCAAGATCCTTCAGTTAAGTTTGGGTTGGCCTGCAGATTATGAGAACTTGAATAAAGAGCAGAGTAGCAACATCTTGTTTACACATCAGTGGAGGTTTAAAAGGTACCTACACTGCCCCTGCGGGCTTGACTACCTTCTAAACTCGTTGGCTCAGGAACATCTCGGCTCCACTGGTACTCACCAGACCAGATAGTGCTTCCATAGGCAACAAATTTATCTTACCAGACCACCCGCATCTTGCAAGGACCGGAAACTATTTAGAAAACGGCCGAGAAAATACGTAAAGCTTAATTGAAGAACGAATTTATATTATCTCCCATATTTAACATCAGTACTCAGCCTTAATATATATATATATATTAAGAATAGTAATTGTGTGCTTTCTGAACTGACTTACTATATCATAGCACGACTTTAAAAATCAATCAATTATATAACAAACACAACACTCGGCCATACTGCCATTAATGTATCCCTTTGGAAGGAAAAACCAAATTTTTATAAACTATACTTTTTTCGGGTGACCTGGCGGTCTAGGGGTAAGGTGTCAGACTTCTGTGCTGGCGGCCGGGGTTCAATCCTCGGTCCTGGCACAGATTTATCTGATTATCAAACTCTTCCTTCACCTCTGACAAGACATCTTGTGAATGTGGGGAATGCCAGGCCTCCACCGTGGTTCGGATTCCACGTTAAACTGTAGGTCCTTCATTTCATCTCACGATCACCCTACCATTACACATTAGCGTAAGTGCGTATAAACCAAACGGGTAGTAAGACACGGTGCGAATAATAATAATAATAATAATAATATACTTTTTTCGTTCATCCCGGGAATTAAATGCAGGATCTTTAGATCAATATACAAACACACTAACGACTAAGTTAAAGTAAAGGAATGTCTTCAAACCATGTCACTGGGTAGATCAGTGGTAAGAGCGTACTTAGATCTCTCCGTGTAGTCTAAGTAAGAAGTCTTACTTTGATTGCTATAACAAGACATGCCAAACAATATTCATAATGACACATTGGTGCTGAAACGGCTAATTAAAGATGTATTATTTTGGTATTCTCAATCATTGTATTGTATTAATACAAGTATGTAACTAAGTACAATAGCAGTCTTACCTAGTATGTTCGTACTGTGTGACCTTGTCTTATAAGCTGCACCATAGTAGAACCAAGACAGTAAGCTTGCTAACCTGTCGATTAAACGATTGGTACATCTCAATTGTTTTGCTCCTCGTTTTAAGGCTAACTTGAGGAACTATAAATTATTATTATTATTTAGCACCGCGTCTTACTACCCGTTCGGGTTATACGCTTAAGTACTAATTACGCTAATGGATTGGGAATTGGAAAGATTGAATTTAGAGGAAGTGAACCCGCATTTGCTTGGAGGGAGATTGGAAAACCATTTAGGAAAAAAAGTTCTCCCGACCGAGATTCGAACCTCGATCTCCCCGTCCTCGGCAGTCGAGCTCAACA
>CABFOV010000345.1:179716-194893 GCA_902141375.1 Timema poppense
CCCCCCCCCCCCTCTCACTACTTCTACCAACTGTAGTCAGAACCGTCGCGCCCCGGGCGCTGTTAGAGCCCGCACCACAACCATCCTTCTACCCCCTGTCCTAATGTCAGCTTTGATCGTCCGACTGGAAGACAATCGCCCACCGCTACACCCTTTCCTCCATGTGGTCATACTCGCAACTAAACATCACACTAACTTTAACCAGTACTTTCAACAATACTTTCACCCTCGCTTTCATCTCGGTTTGTGGGCCATGAAGATTATTACTATTACCTAACAGAGGAAAATTAATTACCTCTAGACAAGGTAAGCTAGCTTGATACTTATTGTAGAATGTGTGTCAAGGAACACGTGTTCCAAGTTTTATTTTTATCAGAAATTAGTTGGCCGCATATTTGGACACGTGAATTGAAATTCAGGCCAATGTTGTCTGGTTAACTGAGGGTGGAAAGGTTGTGGCTCAAACCTGGTCAGGTGTAGTCACGGTGGTTCTTAATAATTTGATTTCCACTTTCCCTACATCAAAACGTGAGTACATTTCATCTAAACTATATCTTCATCATCTCTATCCGATACGTTGAAATCAAATCTGTTATATTATATTAGTTTTATGAAACAGTAATATAATTACAACACTCTTAAAACTCATTTCGGTGATTGAATGATTTAAGGCAGGGGCTACCAAACCATTGATAATGAGCTTCCGGGAGCTCGCAGTAGCATTTTTGGTAGATCGCTCTATAGTTTTTTTGGGGGTCAACAGTACTCCACATCCCAATCTCAGTCTGAGGAAGCGTGGCAACATTACATGTACACCTATATCAGTTCATATGTTTGCGCGTGACGTTTGTCTTCATCATTTTGCTCGTAGAGGCTATGATTGATTTATGAGCGTTACAAAGTAGTTTGTTAATGTATGTTTTTAATGAAAGCTCACATTGTTTTAGTGCAGATAAAAAATCAAACCGTATCCCTTCCAACTAAGAATTGGGAGAGAAATACTTACTTATTCTTGGAAGTTAAAGAGAAGAGTGTTTGTTTATTGTGGAATGCAAACGTAGCGGTAGGCAATAAATGTAATATTGAGCTATATTACAAAACAACTCACTCGGTGATAGACAAAGATTTTCTTCAAAATAATCTATGTGAGATGAATAAATATACGGGATTACGGGATTGACCTCTCAGCTAGTCATATTTGTAGGATTGGTTTCCAGGAATATTTCTGTAAATGGAGAGCATTATAAAATGATATGCTTTACAAGTAGGGATATTTACTCTGAGATCAAAGCATTGATTTCTTCTGGGAATATTTCTTTACACAAGTTGTGGATATCACAACATATGGCACTCCAGGCTTTACTGGTATAAAAAAATTGATTCATTGCTTGATGCAAAAAAAATAATTCTACGCTACGTTTCTTACCACTGAATTATTCACCAGAAAACATGTTGTGCATACTTTTTTAATATTAAATAAGGCTATAAAGCCGGTTGACAAAATTACCAACCGAGTGAGGGCACTTGATCTTCGAATACATTTGTTTTAAATCCTGACCGACAAGCTTAATTGGCAGTGTGAAGACCTCCTGTTTATGCAATAGTCGTAATTTAAAAAAAAACTTGGTGCCCACTCTACTTAGCTTGAAAATTTTGAATGTCTTTGGGATTTTTAGTTTCTACTAGACGTCACGAAAAAACTAAATCGAATGAGAATCCAATTTCAGGGCTGGAATAAGGATTTATGGAAGATGTTATCAGATATATAGGCTTTGACGAAAAACATGAACTTTGGAAGAAGAACCTCAGCCAAAAAAACGTAAAATATTCCCCCTGTTTTAAATATAATTTGTATAATGGAAGCAATTTCTAATCCTACTGTAGGAAAAATCACAATGAAATGCCTTTCAGTTTGAAAGCATAAATTCAATAGTGGTTCATTTGGTGATTTTTAAAAAAAAGTTGAGCTTCTTATACAAATTGCTTTAGCTCATTGTCTAAACATTGAATATAGAAAAAAAAATCAGTTTAATGAAACATATTCAGGAAGATTTCTCTTTATCTGAAATAGAGCAATATTCTATCCAAAGAGACATATCGTTGAAGAGAGCTGCCTCTAGCTTAAGATAAAGTTGGCCTCTTGAATTGAAAGAAAGTATCAAGGCTCTGTTACATGTTGCACTCCAAGTGAAGGCGTTTATCTTCTCTACTTGTCTGTGTTGTCATTTTCTACTAAGAAGGTGGAGAAAAACCAATACAGAAGTAGCCTCACAGATGAACATCTTTATTACTGAATTCGGAATGAATTGACAAGCTTCTGACAAAACATTGAACAAATTGTGAACGAAGGTTAATGCATATCCCTTAAATTTATAGCATTAAAAATGTGCATTTTAGTATGATAGATATACTTACATTTTTATATTATTTGCACTAGGTACAATTATAAATCCAAGCCACATACCCCAACCTCATTTGTTCACAGGTGACAATATCCAAAACGTGATTCGGCAAAATTTAATCCAGGTAACTATTAAATAATTCGAAATTTTGAAAGTATCTCCCATACTAAATGTGTTTGGCAATCCCTGAGCTAAGTCGTCAATCTTGCAATAGTCTTGAATACGATGACGGGAAGATTGAGGTTCAAAACCCATTCGAGTGTAGACCTATTGAGGGTGTTGTTTTATAAATTATTTTTCCACTCTCCCCCCACGAAAGTGCAGGTAGCTTCATCAAAATTTAATCTTCCTCATCCCTAACACATAAGCGTAATTAGTGCATACACGCATAGCCATGATGGCTAGGGAGAGACAGTGATAAAAAAAACAACTCTTTAAAAAATTCATCTTGTTTTACTACCCGTCCAAGATATACGTATTTTAATTATGCTGGTGGGATAGGTTATTGGCATGTTATTTGGAGGAAATGTGCTCATATTTGCGTAGAGGGAGAGTGGGTAACCATTCAGAAAAAACCACACTCAATACATCCGGCCAATATTCGAACCCTGACATCCATTCAATTGGCAAACTAGGCTAAAGGAGAATGACATTTATTCCGCTTTCTACTGGTGCAGATTTTGAAACGATTATCAATTCAAATAATAATTTTTTTTTCAATACCAATATGTACATTTTAAGGCCTTCAAGTAAATTAAATCAACCAATAATTTAATGTGTTACAAAGTGAGCATTGTCTCTTTCGTAAGTTGTAAAATACACCATCGCTGTTGGATGTTACCTCACCCATAACTCCTGGCGTGAAACATGTATTAATGACGTCAAATAAATGTATTGTTGATTTATATTATCTCTCTAGGCGTCACATTGTGTTTAAACTGCAAGGATTTTACGGCAAGCTATAACTCAAAGTTTCAATAGAAAAACGGGAGGGGTGGAATATAAGGGTGCATATTAATATTCCTCTTTGCATTCTTAACATTGTTATGGTTTTTACTTTCAAGGGTTGGAAAAAAAAAAATACGAGCCAACACAAATAATAGTAACAATGAAAAATAATACACTCTCAGCCCTAAAAACAAACTTAACCCTTTGTAGCTTTTTGGCGAAGGGGCCCACCGCAAACTACCAGTTTTTCTTCACCCCACCTCCCCTTTTTTCTTTTTGAAAGTTCACCTCTTCCCCTTCTCCTCGGAGAATGGACATTTCCACACCAAGTTAGCCCCCGGAGTACATTACACGCGAGTCCGGTGCGCGTGGCATATGTACTCAGCAAACACGGGATAATACACACGAGGAGAGAGAGAGAGAGAAAGAGGGGTGTTCATGAATATTCAAACTCACGAACCCACCCCCTGACTTTAAATACCAGCAGAGTTCGTTAAACACGTGCTAGAGATACATCCAGCAGAAAAATCTGCCAACGTCGCTTTAATTGTGTGTTTTTCCTAGCAGCGTGTCGTTCTAAGGAAGTCCCCTTGAGCGCCTGTAGGAGGCACTTATTGTAACAAGTGCAATTAACATGGAGAGGGCGTCTGCTCTTATCTTCTGAGAATGGGTTTTTAACTGCGCAGTGGCCCTGCCGTTGATGAGGTTTCGCTCTTTTTTGGGGTTTATGTGAGCTTATTTTAAACTGCCCCATTCTCGCTCGACGTTTTGATGTGTATTATGTTGAAGAAGGCTCATTTTATTTTTGCAGTCGAGTGCGTTTACCCGTGACATGTATCGACAATCTCCACTCCTCTCTAATAATTTGCATTACACAAAATGATGGTGTATAAATTATTAGATTTCCCATAGTTAAAACAAATTAAAAAACTTAATAATTACATGCATTGGAGAACATTATTTCTTGTGTTTTAAACTTTGGCGGTCCCTACCGATAATAAGTCTTTTCGCACTAGTGGTTACGCAGATAAAGGTGTCAGTATCGTCTGGTCTGGTTTTCTGGGGACAGATAAATAATTTTATCCTAAATAGTTTTCCCCTATTTATCCTTGAAGTTTTGATGTATTTAACCTAAACTATACCTTCCTCATCCTCATTCCCTAATTGTGAATATAATTATAGCCTGTCTGCGTATTGATAAGTAACTAAGATGCGGATAGCCAAGACGAGGGGTAAAACTCAGATAGCCCGAACGGGGTTGTATAGGTGGATAGCACGGATGGAAAGTAAGACGTGGATAGCCTGGACCGGGACGTGATACGTGGATATCCCGGATGAAGAGTGAGATGGGGATATCCCGGATGGAAAGTAAGACGTGGATAGCCTGGACCGGGACGTGATACGTGGATATCCCGGATGGAAGAGTGAGACGGGGATATCCCGGATGGAAAGTAAGACGTGGATAGCCTGGACCGGGACGTGATATGTGGATATCCTGGATGGAGAGTGAGACGGGGATATCCCGGACGGGTGAGTGAGGCGCGGTACATACAAAAGGAGCAACCTTTCTTAGGATTATACTATCCAAATTTCCCAGTAGATGATACATTTAATATTTTACATAAGGGGTTTGAACTACCCCTAAGATATAATAGTGTTTGCATCCCACCGGAATCGGTAAAGTTTTCGGCCAGTTCATAGCTTTTATAAAAGTATATTGTATCATTTAGTCAGAATTGTTATTATTGTAATATTATCTTCATACACATAAGTAAATTATCCTTAAACTATATAATCACACAACTCCTTTCCTAGCGTTCATAAAAGTAGATTGTATCATTTAGTATCACTTTTTATTATAACTTAATATTATCTTCATAAACATATGTGAACTATCTATAATCTGTATTATCACACAACTGATAAAATGTACTATTTCTATGTTTCACAGCTATTGTAAGATCATGGTAGATATAATATCTAGAAAAAAAACCAAACGCATTATTTGTGCAGTTAACCTGGAAATCATAATATTATTTTACTGGTATTAGTAAACCCTATACAACTTAACAGCTGTAGGTCACACAGCTTAACTTAAAAATTTATAAAGGTAGTTCTAGTAACTTTAATAACTGTCAGATACTTTTCTTCCTAACATATTATTACTATAAATAATATATAAGTAAATCGATACAATGAACGTTTTGAATTATATATTCCAGCTGATTTATTAATAAATCTAATATCAAGGAAATATCTACACTTTTGATGTAAATTTACTTTTAATATATATAAATATAAATTAATCTATTGATTTTATCTACATCTAAAAATCTCAACAAATATAAAGTTTGAAGCACTACAGACTTTGACGTCAATAAAGGCAAACATTCTTCAGGGTGCAGTACTTGTTGGGTGTCAATTTGGTGCGTAATATAGTATTAATTATAACATGTTTTCACTAAGGCCTAATCTCGATTCAAGAGGCAAGACAATAGATGTATTTTTTTAACTAGCCATTGAATTTATATACAACAGGTTCCAAATGCTATACAACCCGTAACACTTTCACCTAAATTGACGTTACAGTGTTTGTTTACCTTATTACAAGCATATTCATAAAAATAAAAAGTTGTAATCGTGTATATGTATATCGATGAGTTTCTTGGCAATAGATTGAAACCACCAACTGCCTGAAGTGACGTCACAGTAGGGGTATGTTTGTCCTGTCCGTTGCAGGGGCAGTGACTAGACAGGAGCATCATGTATCGTAATAAGTCTATAGCCTGAAGTAACGTAACCGTCAGAGAAATATGTGAGTCCTGTCCATTGCAGAAACAATGGTTAACCATGTAGTCTACGGTCTATATAGTAATAAGTCACTTCAAAATCTACCCCTCTCCCGGAAATGACTTGCCTCCGTTAGTCACGTAGGTACACCTGGAAAGTGAATAAACATTGATGCGTCTAATAAAAAGTTCTTAGTTCAAGTTCCATTGTTGTTTGCGGTTATAAACCCGTCTGTTTTTTTTAATGTGAAAACACAGCCAAGTGATTATGTATGTTTAGCTACCCTCATTATAGCTTGCGGTTCAAGTGCCCACCCTCGCGAACAGATGGCAGTGCAGTCGCTGCCACAGAGAGAGAGAGAGAGAGAGAGAGAGGGAAACCTCCTCGACTGTAACGCTCACGGCGGCAAGCCACTTAATCACGCTTGCGCGAGAAACAAAATACAATCGGACCGCGTGGAGTGGTGCAGACTGTGAGAGGGTACTTGTGCTTTGCGGGCTGTATACACACAGACTCACTAGCCTACCTTTTGTTGAGAAAAGTCACGAGAGCGTCATTAGACTGTACAAGCTGAACTAAATGTCGGGGAAACAAAAGGGAGGATAAAACTTGCCGGAGCTCAAACAAGTTGATGTTTAGGAGAAAGGAAATTATCTTCAATGGAGTGAAAGTCACCATTTTGTTTGATTTCTAGTGTTGTCTTGGAATGTGCTCCTTTTACAGGGGGTCACTAGCTATACATATTGTTGCATTTACGCATCAGCTTGAACCTTGAAACACAAGACGAAGCATAAAAATGTTTATAAGTTAACTGACCCAAGCTCTGATAGTCGTAATAACTTAAGCAAACGTGATCTCAAGATGATACTGACTATATAGTCATAAAGCTATCGATGACCTGGTGGTATCGGGGTAAGGTGTCAGGCTTCTATTCTAGGGGTCCGGGTGTAATACTATGGATTTATCGCGCATCACTTTGGGCGTCGATTGAAAACACTATGGATTAATCGCCTGATATAATGCTGTGATGATTTACAGGTTGTTTAAAGCTCCGTGATCGAGCGCCTATCATCACTGTATGGAAAAGATACCGTTTAACCAGCTGTCTATAGCTCCGTTTTCGAGCACTAATTAAATCGGTATATTAATAAAATTGAAGAAAGAGAAATGTTGATGGCTGTTATTTCACACACGGTTTATTTAAATTATACCTGTAAATTACTTGTACATATTTTAATTAAATGTTTTATATCACTGCACACTTGTGATATTAATGTGACTTATATTATACTATGTTAGACTGACTCATGCGTGAGCGTGATCTCGGTGTAGATGTTTGGCTCCCGGAGATGCCTTGAACATACGCACAATGGTTTATATATAACATACCCCTTGCATTTTTCTCCGCTGGTTAACAATGTAAAATCTAACCAATAGAAAAAGCCCTGGCGACAGGTTTTGTGAAGGCTAGCTTCTTATCGGTATAGATAAATGGCGTCTTCTGCCAAATACTATGAAGTTGTTCCTTTTAACAAGAATTGACGCAGTAGATATTTTAACAAGAAAGATGGTATAAAAAATATATTTTAGTGGTGAAATCCTTTTCACATTGTTTCTGAGAAGCTCCTGTTTCTTCATGGATGAATCTTAAAAAGATACTCTACATATATTACTTTAAAGAAAAATTACCTTCATCCATGACTTTTTACATAATTTAGATTAATCCAAACCAATATCATTACACGGGGTTCAATCCTCGGTCCCAGCACAAATTTATCTGATTGTCAAACGCTTCCTTCACCTCTGACAAGACATCTTGTGAATGTGTGGAATGCCAGGCCTCCACCGTGGTTCAGATTTCACGTTAAACTGTAAGTCCTCCATTTCATCTCACTATCACCCTACCATTACACATTACCGTAACATAGCACCGCTAGCCCACAACTAGTTAATCACTAGACTGTGAAACGCTCTGGATGGACGTTAGAACTCGGCATTAACAAGAGTGACTGCGTGTATATTATCTCTCTCACGCAGTGTCACGCGGTATTAGGCAACAAAAATAATGATCACGTGTATATTATCTTTCCCACGCAGTGTCACGCGGTACTAGGCGGCAACAACGATTATGACCACGTGTATATTATCTTTCCCACGCAGTGTCACGCGGTACTAGGCAACAAAAATAATGATCACGTGTATATTATCTTTCCCTCGCAGTGTCACGCGGTACTAGGCAACAAAAATAATGATCACGTGTATATTATCTTTCCCACGCAGTGTCACGCGGTACTAGGCGACAACAATAATGATCACGTGTATATTATCTTTCCCACGCAGTGTCACGCGGTACTAGGCAACAAAAATAATGATCACGTGTATATTATCTTTCCCACGCAGTGTCACGCGGTACTAGGCGACAACAATAATGATCACGTGTATATTATCTTTCCCACGCAGTGTCACGCGGTACTAGGCAACAAAAATAATGATCACGTGTATATTATCTTTCCCACGCAGTGTCACGCGGTACTAGGCGACAACAATAATGATCACGTGTATATTATCTTTCCCACGCAGTGTCACGCGGTACTAGGCAACAAAAATAATGATCACGTGTATATTATCTTTCCCACGCAGTGTCACGCGGTACTAGGCGACAACAATAATGATCACGTGTATATTATCTTTCCCACGCAGTGTCACGCGGTACTAGGCAACAAAAATAATGATCACGTGTATATTATCTTTCCCACGCAGTGTCACGCGGTACTAGGCGACAACAATAATGATCACGTGTATATTATCTTTCCCACGCAGTGTCACGCGGTACTAGGCAACAAAAATAATGATCACGTGTATATTATCTTTCCCACGCAGTGTCACGCGGTACTAGGCGACAAAAATAATGATCACATGTATATTATCTTTCCCACGCAGTGTCACGCGGTACTAGGCGGCAACAAAAATAATGACCACATGTATATTATCTTTCCCACGCAGTGTCACGCGGTACTAGGCGGCAACAAAAATAATGACCACATGTATATTATCTTTCCCACGCAGTGTCACGCGGTACTAGGCGGCAACAAAAATAATGACCACATGTATATTATCTTTCCCACGCAGTGTCACGCGGTACTAGGCGGCAACAAAAATAATGACCACATGTATATTATCTTTCCCACGCAGTGTCACGCGGTACTAGGCGGCAACAAAAATAATGACCACATGTATATTATCTTTCCCACGCAGTGTCACGCGGTACTAGGCGGCAACAAAAATAATGACCACATGTATATTATCTTTCCCACGCAGTGTCACGCGGTACTAGGCAACAAAAATAATGATCACGTGTATATTATCTTTCCCACGCAGTGTCATGGGGGACTAGGCGACAACAACAATTATGACCACGTGTATATTATCTCTCTCACCCAGTGTCATGCGGTACTAGGCAACAAAAATTATGACCACGTGTAGACTATATGATCTTTCCCACGCAGTGTCACGGGGGACTAGGAGACAACAACAATTATGACCACGTGTATATTATCTCTCTCACCCAGTGTCACGCGGTACTAGGCAACAAAAATTATGACCACGTGTATATTATCTTTCCCACGCAGTGTCATGGGGTACTAGGCGACAACAACAATTATGACCACGTGTATATTATCTCTCTCACCCAGTGTCACGCGGTACTAGGCAACAAAAATGTTGACCCCGTGTATATTATCTTTCTCACGCAGTGTCACGGGGGACTAGGCGACAAAAATAAGGACCACGTGTCTTTCTCACGCAGTGTCACGAAAAGCTAATATTGATTTACCACTTCTTTGGTTTTGCCTGAGAGCTAGCAGAAGCTATCAGTAATGTCAACATTGTCTGAAAGTCATTTTTGTCAACACATTTGGAAATAATAATTATTTGCTAAGTATTTTTATCACTATAAATACTATCAATCACTTTTAAATAATACTACCCTAAGGATTATAGTAGAATTAATTTTCCATATTCAAATTTAAGAATAAATAGTCTAATACATCCCTTCTAGTTTTTCTTTTAAGACTTGTGGCAATTACAGGTTAAATAAAGCGTGAAATTATTCATTTAATAGTATTATATTCATTTATTTATATTTTTGTAACTGGCCTCGCATATCTTTAACATAAATAAATGGTTTGTGAAAATAAAAGGGAAAAGACAAAAAATGTTTGTGAAATAATATAAGGCTTAGATTTTGTAAACATGAGTATTAATACCATTCTTCATTCACTCGCCAACAAGGTCGCCTACGTCACCTGATGGTACCATAGCTTCGATTTAGTGGCCATATTTGTTTTTTGTATCTAAGACCACATTTTACGAGCTGTTGCTAATAATTAATTTGAATTAAACATCAAACGCAAACTTCAAAACTATACCAACAACCAAACGGTTATTCTCATTACCAAAATCTAACAATTTTAAATATACATTATAATAGTGAATTATCGTATAGAATACAGTTAATAAAACCACGTGCGTGTGTCTAAAAAATGAAGCGAATAAAATATGTTATTGTTGAGTATTTAGGCGTGTCTATGACACTGTTAATAATTTAATTATAGCTTTTAATAATAAAGTGTCTTTTTTGAATATTAATTCGGCTATTTAGTAAGCCATGTGTTCTTTTGTGAATATTAGTTCGGTGTGTGAGCGTGCTATCCTTAGAAAATAAATAGTTTTTTAGTGATCTTTGAATAATTATTTATCTAATATGATATTGAAGCGTGTGATAAAAAAAATAGCGAGTGTTTCTAGTTATAAATATACATTATTTGAAGATTCAAGTCTGTGTATCAAGACTATAAAATATATATTTTAACCCCAAGATTGTGTTGTGTTGACCACTAGGCTAAACCTCAAGTTTTAGGATTTTTATAATATTTGAAGAAACTCTGTAAAGTGTAGTAAAAAAATATTAGCGAGTCTTTCTCAGTGTTCATTAAATAAATACTAGACTAATACTTCAAGTGAAAAGCTATTGTAATTTTTAAGAGACATAGTTAACTGTTTAGGAGTGGTGAATATAAAATAGATTTTTTAAAATTAGGATAGCTTTTTATTTGTAAGTAGGCCCTACACATATGATGATGTGGAAGGGTTTCTGCGACCCCGTTGGATAGCACTTAAAGGTACAAGCCAGTTCATAACCAAAATGGCTTATGTGTAATAATAGTATTTAAAAGGTTTATGGCAGTGGTTTTTTTATATGTGTAATACTACCCGTTCAGATTTTTCACATTTATAATGTTAGTAAAAATACTACTACTAGCAAATAATTATTTTAAAATTTAAAAATATTATTAGTAAAAATAATTTATTGAGGATAGTAATATAAACTAATATGGGATTAAATGCTAAAATTTTAAATATTGTAAATAAATTAGTAATTAATACTAGCCCTAACATCAACATATCAAGGTCAACAATAAATATAAACTAGAATATAAATAAAACTGTCATATATGTTTCTTGTATAGACCTAAATTTTGGCTGTCAAAAGAGACAGCTGCTAAACATATATTTTTTTCAGATTATATGGTTCAGTGTAGGGATACATAATTTAGACTCGTAAATTTTCATAGATGTCAGTCAGCACCAAAGAAGTCGTAAATCAACTATAGACAACAACAAGAATGACCACGTGTATATTATCTCTCCCAGACAGTGTCACGTGGGAACTAGATAATAACTAAGATGACCGCGTGTATAGTATCTCTCCACATCACGCACAATGTCACGTGGGAAGTCAGTCGAAAATAAAATGAGCATTCTAACGGAAGTCGATACTCTTTCCCTCACCGCCCCCTCCCTCCATCTCACTATTGTAAATGTTGAATTTTTACCCCTCATTGGATTTTTTGGATGCTTGATTGTGAGTGCGTGTGACTGAAAAGACCGAAATATATTGTTTGCTAGAGTGTGAAACTTTTTATATCTGGTGGTATTTTTGCGTTGTTCAATTAAGAGAACATATCACATATTTGTGTTTTATCCTCCTTTCCTGCTAATAAATTACAAAGTTTTGTCCACTCTTCCTGCTAAAAAAAAATATCCGTTTTTTTTCACCTTTCCTGATACCAAATGACCCAGATTTGTGCACCCTTCCTGCTAAAATATGACCCAGTTTTGTCCAGCCCTCCCTGCTAATACACGACCCACTTTTGTTCATCCCTCCTTCCATCACAGGCTCTTGTTCTAAATTAAGTTGTTCTCTGGCAGGAATAAGAACAATACACACAAACTTCTCACAAATAACATTACGGTAATATATGGGGGGATTCCCTAAGGCTAAATAACTTCACAATTTCAAATTACATTTTACTTTTATAAAAAGGTTTTTTCTTTTCTATGGGCCGTTTATTCTTCTACGTGAGCCTGAATGCCTTTTGCTTTTGTTACTTTTCTTTATGTTTTTTTATTTATTTTTTTAGTTTTATTTTACTCTCTCCTTCCTGTTTCTGGCGTATTTGAAAGTAGGAAAATAAATGGCGCAGCAAGTGTCTTGCCGTTATTCATGGCCTGTGTCTGACCCATAGCCCAGGAAATGTAACTCTCCACACCCCCTTACCCCTCCCACATGATATTACCTACATAACGCGACTCTTTTCTATTATTGACTTGATTTTGTTGAATGAATGAGGAAAAAGTTCTAATCTTTTATTCATTATATTAGTACTCAGGAATTAAATATAATGGACAGACTACGGGCCTAGAGCTTGGGTTTCTAGCCCCACGGGAATACTTTTATTGATTCAAACTCTCCTGTACTGGTAAATACCTTTCAAATATACATCTCTTCAACCTTCTATTCACTCTTATAATCCTTATGTCTTACGTAGATAATTGATGGAAATTATCATTGCTACAGACGTTAACAGAAGTACAGCTTCTATTTGATATGACAGAGTTGAAAAATTATTCCTTGACACGGGTACTAGAATTGAGTCCCGTGTGCAGGTGTTAATTTTCAATCATATTTAATTTAATTACTTTAGATACCTTTAATTAATATTGCCCTTAAATTTTGTAGCCATGGGAGACATATTGTTTTAGTTATAATAGTCGGTACTCTGGTACATGCATAAAAACGTAATCCCATGTATACATGTTTAGGAATGTTGCTACTTCCTCATAGGCCCCTCCCCCCTTTAAATTTGTGAGGGTGGGGAGGGGATAGGGATGCCGACAGATTGATCAACCGCACACAGAAACATCACATTAACTCTCACTGTTGTTATCTACATGTCTTGGGGCTATTTATGAGGGTTCAGATACCCGCGTGCATATCGAGATTGAGGGGATTATTTTATAACAGGCCACTAATTATTTCGCCCCTCGCATGCGACCACCCGCAGCACTCGCGTGACGGACCAAGGCAGTAATTGAATATGTCTCCCTCACACACTCTACAGACCGTCACGTGTTTCCTCATTACCTAATGGCATCGCCTTCCTCTACTAGCACCTATGACGCACCTTTCAACAGTCGTAAAGAGAGTCACAACTTCACTCGTTACTTTGTTTGCTTTCACATCACGTGGAGGATAAGCCGGACCTATTTGAGATTCGAACCACTCTCTATGGAGCCAATGTTGGCTAAAAAGTATTAAAACGTATGCTATTTATCCGGATCCATAGTGTTCTATTACTCAAACACGCTTCTATTTCTATTCTTATCAGGATCCACAACGTCCTGTTCTTTAACCTCGGTCCAGTTTTCACCTTAAAGATTCACAACGTCATGTCTTAAAGCTTGGTCTATAGATCGTATAGCCTTAGATTATGATCATACACTCTTGAAATGCCTAGGTTCAAATAAAAGCTTGGGATTAACTGTATACCTCTAATATAAGGGTGTGAGGAAATACTATTTAATAGCTCACTTTAGTTACTGTTACGAACCCTATAGTTCTTTATTTAAAAAAAAAAACTTAATTCGCAGGAATCAGAAAAATAAAACATTTATTCAAACAAATATATTTGTTTAATTCTTTGTATCTATTTTTCTATGTATCACTTCTTGGTGTTCCACCTCACACTTAATCTAATTTAAGGACGCAAGATGAATAAGATGAAATCCGCATTGGTGGGGACAATTACTAGACGTTTAGTTTATCTAGTGTGGTTTGCTGATAGTTTGGAAGTTGGGGTCTGAATCCTGGTGGGTTGCTTTAAGTTTTTCTCCACTAAATAGTCTCCCAACTTCCTTCCACGAGAATACGAATATATTTCCGCTAAACTATACCTTATTCACCCTGACAAATCAATTTTATTAAATGTGGATAACTTGAATTGCTGAAAATATGAATATTAATGAAACGAACCAGTAATTGTCTGGTAATCTACTACGCTAACAACAAGTTATAAACATTCTAATCCTGGTCTAATCTAAGCAAGCCAGTTAAATTTGCTGAAAATGAGCACATCTTACATATTTAGACTCATTACGCTCACACCCCCAGGATACACTCAATAACCACGTGGATAAGAAATAATTAAAACATTCGAGGGGGAAAAAAATTACAATAAAAACCACAACGAAACCTTACAATATTTGCTTGGTTTTCACGGGACCTTTTTTTAAATAAATTATTTAATGTAAAAAAAATCACAAAAAGAAGTAATTGGAAATGAGGACCAATCCGTGCTGTTTTTTTCCCCCGTCAAGCACAAAGATAAGAGAATTCCTTACCCATCCGAGAATTTTAAATCAAAGTTGGTAAAACTGAGAGTGAACTTTCCCTTTCCCGTGAGAATATTTTCTTCGCCCGTTTTCTTTATTCGAGTCCGAACTAGGTGGCGTTGTCAAGTTTCTGTGTCGTGTATTATTCTCCGACAAGAGTTTGGACCACAAGAATACCTCTTTCCCTCCACCTGTTTAAAAGTCAGATTAGTTTGAAAAACGGGACCAGAGATAGCAACCATCCGTGTGAGGGGGGAGAGGAACCTGATAAACTTTCTCTTGGCTACGTTTGGGCTCCCCCCCC